>MKYO02000001.1:1609816-1646859 GCA_002013955.2 Citrus medica
TCGGGCTTTTTAAATTAATTATAAAATATTTTTTAAATTAAGAAAAATATTTAAATTAAAGATAATAATCTAATATATAAATAGAATAATGGTCAAATACATGAAATATTAATAATACAACCTAATAAAATAACAAATACTAATATAAAAAATTAAATAAATTTAATATTTTGAATTTTTTCTTTTTTATTTAAATTAAATTTATTTTTTATTCATAAATTTAAAAAGCCCGGGTCAAGTCCGGGTTTTTTTGCAAAGCCCTTGTCCAGGCCCAACATATGTGGGCTTTGTAATATTTGAGCACATATCCAGGCCCACTTGTGCGGGCCGGGCTTGGCCGGGCCTGGGCCAGCCCGGGCTTTTTTGCCACTCCTAATTGTGAGTTATCATCATGAATTCATGATGGAAAATATATTGTCATAAATTAATGACAGTGACATAGGTGACGGATGAGTTGTCTGTAATGCACCATTTTTTATGACAGTTATTTCCTGTCATCTATTACCTATTTTCTTGTAGTGAGATTTGTTATGATAAGTGTCGATCCCACGAGAATATAGATTTAATTATGCGTAGTGTTAATTTTTTAAGTGTCTATGTGAGTTGGTTGTAAGTGATTTTAAATTTTAAAATAAAATGGCGGGAATGAATTACAAATGAAAACTATGCAAATGAAATACTTGAGTCTCTTGATTCATAATCAACATTTCATCATGGGCTTAATATTTTAGTTTTAGTTCCAATTAATTCACGAAGGGGGTATCTCCACTCCTCATAATCCTCACTCTAATAAATATGTTATCAAGCGCTCAATGTGCCAGAGGGTAATGATCTTCCACTAAGTGTGGAATAAGGGATGTTGTGCGAGTATCTACAGGACCTAAATTATCAACGAGCTCTCCAAGGACGTTGAAAATTCGTCCTAGAGTCACTCTGCCGACTGGAACACTTAGAGGAGCTCCCGTGTCAATTACTTCCATACCCCTTGTTAGACCATCTGTAGCACTCATGGCTATAGCCCTAACTCGATTATTCCCTAATAATTGTTGTACCTCGCAAGTCACATTAATTGGTTGATCGACAATATCTCGACCCTTAACTACCAGAGTATTGGAATACGTTGTGTGATAACTCTAGGAAATGAGAGTTATTACATCAATTTTAGACTTAAATCAAGATCATTTAGAGAACAAATAAGGTGTTTTTATTACATTTTGGTTATATTTTGCATAAACATTCATTTTAGTTGAGTCTTAATAAGTTTTTTTTGAATCAAAGTAATTTGTGCTAAAAACAGGTGCATAATTGTACGTTTTCAGAAAGTCTTAATTTATGAGTGGATGGTGAGACAGTGGATGAGCAAGAGGAAATAAGATGGCCGCAAAAGAAGTAAAGCACAATCAAGAATAGTGCAGTGTCATAGCGGATGTTAGAGCAACCAATGCTATAGCAATCTAGGAGCAATGTGGGAGAAAACTTAGGCGCGGGTTAGCTGCAAAATCGCGATTTGCGTGTTTCCTAATTTAACTCATGCACGCCCATGGTCTTTTGTTTACCTTAGTTTGCAGTATAAAAGGGAGGCGTGCACCACATAGAAAGGCGGCAAGGGAATTATCATTAGAATCATTAGAGAGGAAAGGAGAAGAAGATCAGAATTGAAGAGTGTTGTTTTGGCAACATTGAGGAATCTTACAGAATTATTTGGATTTGTCTTTCACCGTGCTCAATTTATATTTATTTTCTTCCTTTGATTGTTCTAATGTATCCCGTGAACAACATGTTTATGTTTTTTTTTCTTATTCAGAATATGAACTAGATTTGCTTGTAGTTGAGTGACAAACAATACAATGGGTTCTTGACTGTTCTTATGTGTTGTTATGTCATTGCTGTAGCATTTTACTCTAGTAGCTATGATTAAAATAACTGTTATTTCGGTTGACCACTCATTTAATAGTTCCAGTTAAGATAGAGCAGCAAAATGACATATCTTAGCGGATATTATTAGAGTATTACTTGCTCTTAAGTCAAGTTTCTTGGATTAAGTTATCTTGAATCCCATAAGGGCCATACTTAAAGTTATGATTTGTGACACACTAGACATGTGTGCTCACCTTGTAGGGTGGAGAGACGAAAATGGTCATAAAGCCATATTATGAGTAGATTAGCAAATGGTCATTGCTAGTGTATTTAAGGGTATGAGAGTTCCAACATGCGACAGCTGAGGATATAGATTAATTCTGCCCAGTGCTGCAGCACTTGTCGTAATAATTGGAGTCAACTTGATGAAAAATAGTCAGCCCATAAGGAGAGTTGATTAGCAATTGGTCATTGCTAGTGTATTTAAGGGTATGAGAGTTCCAACATGCGACAGCTGAGGATGCAGATTAATTCTGCCCAGTGCTGCAAAACTTGCCGTAACAATTGGAGTCAACTTGATGAAAAATAATCAGCCCATAAGGAGAGTTTGATCATTCAACTGCCATAATCTCAATTGAATCTTAGACACATTTAATTTAGTATTTTATTACGGTATTGTTTTACTTTATTCTCTCACAATCATCAATTACGATAGAACTCAATTTACTATTGTTAACTTCGTCCTTAAGTTGATTTGCACTATTGTGATTGCTATAGCATTTCGAGTAACATCAATCCCTGTGGAGACGATCTTGAATATTCATCACTTTATTACTTGTCGTGTAGACTTGCACATTGGCATTGGTAGCAATTGATTATAAAATTAACCAATAAGGTTTTGGCCTCGTTGCCGGGGATTGATTGTTTATTTTTAAAGTGTGAAGTAAATCTCGATAGCGCCAAATTTGATTTAATTCATTCTATTTATTGGCATATCAATACTTGCATGCGCAAAGACAGATCTGTGGTATTCCAGTTCGATCCTGAGGTTGAAAGAACTGTTAGGAGACTGCGAAGAGAACAAGCGAATTCAAAAACTGTTTCAGGCATGAATAATTTGCAGGATGTGGGAAATTTGAACCCTCACGGGCCCTTACAACCAGTCAACTTTCACGAAGAGCAGAATGAACATGCTAACGAGAGACAGCCAGGCAATAACAATATTATTTACATGGCTGATGATAGAGACAGAGCTATTAGAGATTATGTTTGTTAACATATATGTTCTCATAATATTGATTTTGATGATAATAAACAAGATTAAGAATGATTAATCTTTTAAGCTCAAATTATTGAAAAATATATTTTAAATAAATCATTATTTTTACATTATAAATGTTTTATATTTAATGGGAAAATGATTTTATGAAAAATGATTGTTTAAACATATGAAATATTTGTCATCATAAAAAAGGGGGAGATTGTTAACATATATGTTTCCATAATATTGATTTTGATGATAACAAACAAGATTAAGAATTATTAATCTTTTAAGCTTAAATTATTTAATATTCTTTTTACATAAATCATTATTTTCACATTATAAATGTTTCATATTTAATGGAAAAATGATTTTATGAAATTAATTGTTTTTCAAAGTTTATGGTTTAATTGAAAGAATTTTGAAAACTTTGAAATAAACAAGTATTGCTTGAATTTTTGGTAAATGACTTATTTGAAAAGTGTCATAGCATTTTGGGCTATACCATAATTTTAGAAGGTTTTGGGATTAAAAAAAAGCATTACTTAGAAATTTTGAAATTGGACCTATTTGTAAAGTTTTATAACATTTTGGGCCGTAATACAGTTTTATAAAGTTTTGGGGTCAAACTATAAATTTGGCAAATATGTCACTGTAGCAGTTACTGTAGAAAACGGCGATCCGACATCTTGATAATGGCTCGCCGACATCTAACAGAATTGAAGATTAGTCTCTGGACCTAAACGGCGATCCAACAATTTTGATAAACGGCTCGCCGATATCTAACAGAACTGAAGATTAGTCTATGGACCTAAACGGCGATCCGACATCTAGATAACGGCGATCCGACAATTTGAAATATCAGTCCAACAATCATATTGACCAGTCAAACGGCGATCCGACATCTAGTTAGCGGTGATCCGACAGTGTGCAGAAAGTTAATAACGACTAGTTTTAAGCTCCAACTATAAATAAGCTCAATCCAATTCAAACAAGAAGAATTCCAACGATCATCATTGAGCAAAATATTGAGAATACAACTTTCATTGAGCTTTAAATCCTTGTATTCATCTCATTCATTCACACATTGAGCTTTCACTTGTGATCAAACAACAAAACCTTCACGGGAATGGAATGAATTGGAAAAGAGAAAAGCTACTCTAAATTCCAAAGCTATGAATGCCTTGTTTTGTGCACTAGATAAGAAAGAATTTCATAGAGTATCTAGTTGTGAGAGTGCTAATGAAATTTGGCACAAACTTGAAGTTGTTTATGAAGGCACAAATCAAGTGAAAGAGTCTAAAATTAGTAGGTACACTCGGCAATATGAATTGTTCCAAATGGAACAAAATGAGAGTGTGTATTCTATGTATACTAGATTTACGGACATAATGAACACTCTAGGAGCCCTAGGAAAGACTTTTTCAAATAGTGATAAGGTTAAGAAAATTATTAGGTCTCTACCTAAGGATTGGAGACAAAAAAGGACTGTCATTGAGGAAGCCAATGATTTAAATATCTTACCTATTGATGATTTAATTGGTTCTCTTATTTTTTATGAGGAAGACTTGGCAGCCGAAAGAGGCAATGAGGAGAAGAAGAAAAAAATTGCTCTCAAAGCCTCGAAACATGAGAGTGATGAGGAAAGCGAGCTGGATGAGGAAGAGATGGATATGCTGGCTAGGAGGTTCATAAAACTTTTTAAGAAATCCATTGAGCGAAGAAAATTTAGAGACCTCAAGAACCGAAAGGAGAAGAAGGAATTAATCAAATGTTATGAGTGCAAGAAGCTTGGCCATATAAGAACGGAATGTCCTCTTCTCAACAAGCTCAAGAAGAAAGCAATGGTAGCCACATGGGATGATAGCGATGAGGAAACAAGTGATGATGAAGAGCATCAAGAAATGACAAATCTAGCTCTCATGGCAATTGGAGATGAATCGGATGATGAACTTGATGAGGTAAATGATCTTTTTACTTATGATGAATTATATGATGCTTTTAAAGAATTGCATGATAATTGGATAAAAATTGGTAAAAAGAATGCATGTCTTAAAAAGAAAATGGTAAAGCTCACAAATGAAAATGAATCTCTAAGTGCAAAGATTACATGCCTAGAATTAGAGAATAAAACATTGCATGATAGAGTTGCATTATCAAATGAGAAACTTAGCACTTCACATGAGCATCTAGAATCATATGTAGATGACTTGAAAAATGAAAAGGATGCTTTACAAAAATGCAATGATTCATTAAATGAAAAGATTAAAGGACTAGAGTTAGATAATAAAATGTTGCATGATAGAATTGCATCATCTAAATGCAAACAAAGTACTTCATATGAGCATGAGAAATCACATGTTGATGAATTAATGAAAGAAAATGAAGTGCTTAAGAAGAAGAGCAATGAGCTAAATCAAATTGTCTTAAAATTTACAAATGGGCAAAAGATGTTGGATAACTTGCTTAATTCACAAAAATGTGTGTTTGATAAAGGAGGACTTGGGTATAAGCCAAATTTGAAACAAAAATATTATAAGAGTTATTTTGTTAAAACTACCTCCATTAATGATCAAATTGTATGTCATTATTGCAATCAAAATGGTCATATGAAGAATAGATGTCCTATTAAAAGAAATGTGTATTATGGAGCAAAATGTATTTGGGTTCCAAAAGGAATCATTACTAACACTCAAGGACCCAAGAGTATTTGGGTACCAAAGGGTACAACTTGAATTTGTTTTGTAGGTACCACAAACAAGGAATGGTGGAGAGCTCCTTGATGAAGCTTGTGAGGATAATCATTTGAGCATGATCTAGGAGAAAAAGATGAGGCAAGATGATTTAATTGTTTTGGTAATAATTCTTGCCATATTAATTTTGTTGAATGGATCATGATAAATGAATAATAGCTTGAATTTGTGAAAGTTTACTTGTATATTTACATGATTGAATTGTGTTTAACATAGAGTGCTTTATCATGATGCATGGTTATATATTTATGATGATAGCTTGTCAACTCATCATGATAAATTTGTTTGATTTTGATGATTGTATGGTCTTTGATTTCATCTTCTTAATTGTCTATCATCATTATCCATCTCTTATGTATGTGTGAATTCATATGCCATTAATTGTGTTATATCATTTATAAAATTCGCACAAATGACTTATTGCACTTATGAATTTGATCACTTGTTCTTTACTCATAATGATGGCTTATCTTAATAGCTATGTTGATTTTAATGATCTTATATTGCAATTATACACTTATGTTTTGCTTAAGATTTGAGATAAAGAATATGCTTTGATAATTACATGTATTTGAGGAAGTTTGATCTTATGAGATCTATGATTGGTGAATGGATGCATTTTTTGTACTTTATTGATGTATTGTTGAATATGCCTCACTTGTTTTAAATGATATCGAAAAAGGGAAAAATACATATAATTCGAGAATTTTAAGCATATAAGATTTTTTAAGTTATATTGAAATGTCACATTAGATATTTGATAAGTTTAGTTGTCTTGATTTATAAAATGTAATTGGTAATTATGGAGCTTGAATATTTGATAATATGCATGTCAATTTGGTAAAGAAATCAAAACCCTTTGTGAAGAGTAATTTTCAAAAATTCGGTATAAACTTATGATGATTTGATTTCTTGATGATTTTGATAATTGATGATTATATGTGCGTTGCTTGATGAATTGGAGTTGTTGATTTGTTATAATTGTTGAAGTTTATATCTTTTTAACCATGTTGTGTATTTGAGAATTTGTTCATTTTTAAGGGGAGACTTTACCGAAATTTTTGCTTGTACAAAATGGGTAATATCTTCATCGAATTATTTTTTATTATCTTGTTTCAATTGCATCTATCTATCTTTTCTTTTTTACGATGAAAGGGGAGATAAATATGATACGTTTTTGGATAAAATCCTTTCGGTTAAATTTTTAAATTGGTCATATATTTAGGGGGAGCATATAATATGATTTTTGAATAATATGCATTTTGAGTAATTGTTTTGATAATTGATACTTGATTATGATGATGTTTTTGATGATTTTGAGATATAATGGTGATTTGATTGCATGAGTGTTTTATATGATAAATTTTATGCTATGAGTTGTTGATTTGGTAATTAATGGAATAATGGTTCATGATATTTTGGTGTGATTATTTGTGTATGGAGTTGGCTTTTATCATAATCTATAATAATTTGGATGTGATATTACTAATCTTGTATTTGAAGTGATGCTTGTTGTTAGGGGAAGAATGTATTGAAATTTCTACTTGGACAACATGGGTAACAAATTTCTTACTCTTATTCTTTTCCTTTACGTTTTCTTTTTTATGATGAAGGGGGAGAAGAATACATGTTTTCAAATTTATAAAAAAAAATTACTATTTTTTTTTTTGCCAATTAAGTTTTTCTTTTTGATGATGAGGGGGAGAAAAATCTATGTATTTAAATCATTAATTTAGCTAATTGGCAAATTGTAAGAGAATATTATATTTAGGGGGAGCAATTTGTGGAATCATTCTTTAAATACATGAAATGTTTGTCATCATCAAAAAGGGGGAGATTGTTAACATATATGTTTCCATAATATTGATTTTGATGATAACAAACAAGATTAAGAATGATTAATCTTTTAAGCTCAAATTATTTAATATTCTTTTTAAATAAATCATTATTTTCACATTATAAATGTTTTATATTTAATGGAAAAATGATTTTATGAAATTGATTGTTTTTATTCTTTTTAAATAAATCATTATTTTCACATTATAAATGTTTTATATTTAATGGAAAAATGATTTTATGAAATTGATTGTTTTTATTCTTTTTAAATAAATCATTATTTTCACATTATAAATGTTTTATATTTAATGGAAAAATGATTTTATGAAATTGGTTGTTTTTCAAAGTTTATGGTTTAATTGAAAGAATTTTGAAAACTTTGAAATAAACAAGTATTGCTTGAAATTTTGGTGAATGACTTATTTGAAAAGTGTCATAGCATTTTGGGCTATACCATAATTTCAGAAAGTTTTGGGATTAACAAAGCATTACTTAGAAATTCTGAAATTGGACCTATTTGTAAAGTTTTATAACGTTTTGGGCCGTAACACAGTTTTATAAAGTTTTGGGGTCAAACTGTGAATTTGGAAAATATTTCACTGTAGCAGTTACTGTAGAAAACGGCGATCCGACATCTTGATAACGGCTCGCCGACATCTAACAGAATTGAAGATTAGTCTCTGGACATAAACGGCGAACCGACATGTGTGATAAACGGCTCGCCGATATCAACCAGTAGCCTCTGGACCTAAACGGCGATCCGACATATAGTTAACGGCGATCCGACAATTTGAAAAATCAGCCCAACGGTCATATTGACCAGTCAAACGGCGATCCGACATCTAGCTAACGGCGATCCGACAGTGTGCAGAAAGTCAATAACGGCTAGTTTTCAGCTCCAACTATAAATAAGCTCAATCCAATTCAAACAACAAGAATTCCAACGATCATCATTGAGCAAAATATTGAGAATACAACTTTCATTGAGCTTTAAATCCTTGTATTCATCTCATTCATTCACACATTGAGCTTTCACTTGTGATCAAACAAATTTTGTGAGAAAGATTCATTTGTAATCTTTTTTTTGTAAAATCAAGTTAAAAGATTGTAAGTGTTGGGATACACTTGGGTTAAGAGATTGGGGATAATCTCTTGTTGTAAAGGTCCATTGACACCTTGGAAGTCAATTGTAAGCGTTTGAAGCCTTGGGAGGCTAGCTTAGTGAAATCCTCAAGCCCGGTGAGCTTGGAGGCGTGGACGTAGGCGGGGATTGCCGAACCACGTAAAAATCATTGTGTTTGTTTTCTCTTCCCTTACTCTTTTAATATTGTGCATGACTGGATTTATTGTTTTCAATTTGATTAAGGCAATAGATTAAATTGTTGTGTGGTTTGCTTAGCTTAAATTTTAAAATCTCAATTCACCCCCCCTCTTGGGTTGCCTAGTTAGTATTTCAATGTTGTGTTAATTCCTCAAGTTGTACACCCTAGGATAATCAGACCTGAAGTAGAAATTGCAAATTTTAAGTTGAAGCCAGTGATGTTTCAAATGTTGCAAACAGTTGGTCAATTCAATGGATTCCCAAATGAAGATCCTCATCTCTATCTTAAATTGTTCTTGGAAGTGAGTAATGCTTTCAAGATTGCTGGAGCAACACAAGATGCCTTAAGGCTGAGGCTTTTTCCTTATTTCTTAAGAGATCGAGCAAGAGCATGGTTAAATTCGTTACCATCTGATTCCATCACTACATGGAATGAGTTGGCTGATAAATTCCTAATGAAATATTTCCCACCGACAAAAAATGCAAAGTTGCGGAATGAGATTACTTATTTCCATCAACTTGAAGATAAGAGTTTTTACGAGACTTGGGAAAGATTCAAAGAACTACTCAGAAGGTGTCCTCATCATGGCATTCCTTGTTGCATTCAATTGGAAACTTTCTACAATGGGTTGAATCCGAGTACAAGGTTAATGGTGGATGCTTCAGCAAATGGAGCCCTGTTATCCAAATCTTACACTGAAGCTTATGAAATTCTGGAGAGAATTGCCAATAATAATTATCAGTGGCCATCAACCAAGCAACCAGCAGCAAGAGGATCAGCAGGGGTACATAACATAGATGCAATTACAGCTTTATCAGCACAAGTAACCTCATTGACTAACATGGTAAAGGCCATGACATCTGCTTCAGCAGTAGTGAAGAAAGTTACTGAACTTTCTTGTGTATACTGTGGTGAAGAACATGACTTTGATAATTGTCCTGGAAATCCAGCATCAGTAAACTATGTGGGTAATTTCAATTGACAGCCTCAGAACAACCCATATTCAAATACTTACGACTATGGATGGAAACAACACCCAAATTTCTCATGGAGCAGTCAGAATCGAAATGCTCCAGCAGTAAATGGACAAAATAGGAGCACTCAACCATCTGGTTTTCATCAGCAGAGTTAGGGGCGAAAACATATCAGTTAGGATCCAATCACTTCACTGGGAGCACTTATTAAGGAATACATTGCAAAGAATGAAGCAATTGTGCAGAGTCAAGCTGAATCCTTGAGGAACCTGGAAAACCAAATGGGACAACATGCCACAACAATGAGTAGCAGAACTCAAGGAAGCTTACCTAGCAACACAGAAGACCCTAAGAGAGAGGGCAAAGAACACTGCAAAGTAATTAATTTGAGATCTGGAAAGAATGTTGATATCCCAGTTGATGTGACCAAAAATGGGATGGAATTCAATTCATCACAAAAACCACCTCAAAATGGAAGCATGTTACAACAATCCCCCCATCAAGACACGGATTACACGGGCCAAGCTACAACAACTTCAGAGGGAATTCAACCAGAACATGCTGAAAAAGAAGCTGCAACACCAGTAGCCACGACCCACACCAAACTAAACAAACAGAGTTTGGTACCTCCTGAAGCTACCCAGCAGTTTAGACATCCACCACCTTTCCCACAGAGGTTCCAGAAGCAAAAACAAGACAAGCAGTTCAGTAAATTTCTGGAAGTACTGAAGCAATTACACATAAATATACCTTTTGTGGAAGTTTTGGAGCAAATGCCAAATTATGTGAAATTTCTAAAAGACATCTTGGCACGAAAAGAAGACTGGTAGAGTTTGAAACTGTTGCTTTAATACAGGAAAGCAGTCATATGCTCCAAAGTAAGATTCCTACAAAAGTGAAAGATCCAGGAAGTTTTACAATACCCTGCTCTATAGGAACTAAGTATGCTGGTAGAGCACTTTGTGACTTGGGAGCTAGTATTAATTTGATGTCATTGTCTGTATCTAAGCAGCTGGGAGTAAGGGAATGCAGACCAACAACAGTCACTCTGCAATTAGCTGACAGATCGCATCCATATCCTGAAGGAAAAATTAAGGATGTACTGGTGAAGGTTGATAAATTCATCTTCCCAGTAGATTTCATTGTACTAGACTTTGAAGTTGATAAAGAGGTACCCATTATATTTGGAAGACCTTTTCTAGCAACTGGAAAGACTCTGATAGATGTGCAAAAAGGAGAGCTCACCATGAGAGTGAATGATCAGCTAGTCACATTTAATGTACTAGAGGCTATGAGCAGCCCTGATGAAGTAGAAGATTGAAATTTTCTAAGTGTCATGGATTTTTTTGTAGTAGACAGAATGGACAGATGCTGCAGTAATGAAATCAACAAAGTCACCACCTTTGAGGATGTAGAAGAGGAAGATATTGCAGTAAATCAGATAGATTGGATGGAAGAAAAGCAATCTGATAGGCACAACAGGTTTATTGAGCATCTGAATCTTTCAGACAGGGAAGTAAAAATAACTTTACCATCTATTGAATCACCTGCTAGTCTTGAATTAAAATTGTTACCTTCACATTTGAAGTATGTTTATTTTGGTCAAAACAACACACTCCCTGTAAACCATTATGCTTATTGCTGGAACATGACAAGCCCTTTCACTTTGACAAAGATTGTCTTCAAGCATTTGGAGAATTAAAGAAAGCTCTGATCACTGCTCCAGCCATTATATCTCCAGACTGGACTTTGCCATTTGAACTGATGTGTGATGTTAGTGTTCATTCTGTGGGAGCAGTATTAGGGCAAAGAAAGGATAAGGTTTTTCACTCCATATACTATGCAAGCAAAACTCTTACTCAAACTCAAATCAATTACACCACGACAAAAAAAGAGTTGCTAGCAGTAGCATTTGCTTTTGACAAATTCAAAGCTTACTTGGTGGGTACTAAAGTGACTGTATACATAGACCATGCAGTCATCAAATACTTAATTTCAAAGAAGAATGCCAAACCAAGATTAATCAGATGGATCTTATTACTTCAAATATTTGATCTGGAAATTAAAGATAGAAAGGGGACTGAGAATTAAGTAGCAGACCACCTGTCGCGGCTAGAAGCAGACACAAGGACATGGACAAGGAAAGACATCACTGAAACTTTTCCTGATGAATAGTTGTTGGTAGTACAGCAAGCATAGATGTTGCAGCAGCCCGGATCTCCATGGTATGCAGATTTTACTAACTATTTAGTAAGTGGGTTGCTACCACCTGAACTGAAGTTTCAGGAGAAGAAAAAATTTCTTCATGATGTTAGAAGTTATCAGTGGGATGACCTACATTTATATAAGCTGTGCTCAGATAAAGTAATACGAAGATGTGCTTCAGAAAGAGAAATTCCCCACATACTGGAGTCATGCCATGCTACAGCATATGAAGGACATTTTGATGGTCACAGAACAGCTGCTAAAGTTATGCAATTAGGTTATTACTGGCCTACTATTTTTAAAGATGCTTATGAATTTGTTAAATGTTGTGACAGGTGTCAAAGGACAGGGAACATAACTAAAAGATATGAAATGCCATTGACCAACATTCTGGAAGTGGAAGTTTTTTATGTATGGGGAATAGATTTCATGGGACCTTTTCCACCATCCTTTGGGAACTTATATATCCTTATTGCTGTGGATTATGTCTCCAAGTGGGTAGAAGTTGCAGCAGTACCTACCAATAATGCTAAAACAATGGTGGCTTTTCTTCAGAAAATTTTTTTTTTCCAGTTTTGGTACTCCTAGAGCAATTATTAGTAAAACAAAGTCTTTGCTGCAGCTATGGTAAAACATAGAGTCAGACACAAGGTAGCAACAGCATATCACCCACAATCTAATGGTCAGACTGAAGTGTCCAACAGAGAAATTAAAATGATCTTAAGAAAAGTGGTAAACCCAACAATGAAGGATTGGTCTTTGCAGTTACATGATTCTCTATGGGCATACAGAACAGCATACAAAACTCCGCTTGGCATGTCTCCTTATCGAATTGCTTATGGGAAGGCTTGTCATTTGCCACTAGAGCTAGAGCATAAAGCACACTAGGCACTGAATAAGTTAAATTGGGATATTCATGCTGCAGCAGAGCAAATGAAGCTTCAACTTTGCAAGCTTGATGAATTAAGGCTATTTTCATATAAAAATGCGAGAATCTATAAAGAGAGGACAAAACACTGGCATGACAAGCATATTTAAAACAGGTAATTCAGCCCTGGTCAACTAGTGCTGCTCCACAATACAAGATTAAGATTATTTCCAGGGAAGTTAAAATCACGATGGTCTGGACCTTTTAGGCTGTTAAAATTTTATCCTCATGGAGCTTTTGATCTTCTAGATGAACAAACAAGTCACGAATTTAAAGTTAATGGACACAGGGTTAAGCATTACATACACCTAGCGGCAGATTGTTTAAAGGAGGTTTTACTCCTTAAAGAACCCAGCTATTGAGCAGTGAAAGAAGGTCAGGCTGAATGACCTTAAATCAAGCGCTCAATAGGAGGCAACCCATTGTGAAGATAGCCATCTCAAACCAAGTTTGATCATCTTTGGTTTTATTGACGGCTCTCATTCTCTTCCATTTTATTTAATCTTATTTTTCAATTCAAGTTACTTAGTTTTATCTTTTCACATTATTGCATTTTTCTTAATGTTGTTATCATTTGATCTCTTTATTTTTTATATTTTTAGAATTGGTTTTAGTTTTTGTGGTAAGTATGAGTGGCATTAGATTTCCATTTTGACCGGTAGGGTTGTATGGTGACAGAGTGCTAAGGCAAGCCACGTGTCAGAGGGCATTGGAGGGAAGTATGTAACCGTTGCTAGAGCAAGCAAATGGGTGCTGCAGCACCCAATATTACCATTACAGTAAATTAAAAATTGGAGCCTCTCACTTACCATTGGAGATAAATCATGACAGATGGCGGCATGGATTTGGATAGCAATTGAGAACATTGGAGATAAATCATGACAGATGGCGGCATGGATTTGGATAGCAATTGCGAAAAAATCTCTGAAATTAATGCATTAATTTCACTAGCCTATGTTTTAGGGATATACACATTAAATTCAAAATATTTTCTTCCCTCATTTATCATTAGTTACCGGATTTATCTTCAATGAAAGTCCACTATAAAAGGGAGTCACTGTGGGTAGTGATCTACGGCACTACTCCCCATCTCCTTCGCAAGTATAACTCTCATAATTCTTAACCTCTTCTTCTTATTTTACTCTCAGGGACATTAGCCTCAATTTGTTACTGCTATAGCAATGCCAAGGTTTAAGAAAACAGCCAGCTGCCTCAAAAATCCTTCACGCTTCCAGAGTTACCACGCCGAAGAAAAATATGAAGAATTCATAGAGTCGTGTAAGATTCTGGAAGAAAAAGTGTTTCAATTTCCAGAACGACTCACCGGAATTGTGCAAACAATACACAATGTTGCAGCAAAGCGTGGATGGTTGGAATTTTGCAACCACCCTCGAGATCATGTGCTACCAGTAGTCAAGGAAATTTACGCCAATTTGGTAAGCCCTAATCAGCACAACAGTTGGGTAAGAAACACACTGGTTCCATTAGACTCCCACGTTATAAATGCTTTTTTATAATTTACCTGCTGAAATTAATTGTGAGTATGCCAAATTGCTTGATAAATTGACCCCAAAAAAATAGAACACCATCTTCACAACTCTTGCAATCGAAGGGGCATCATGGGCTAACGAGGAAGGGCGTGTAGTTAATATGATAGATTTGAAACCTATTGCTAAAGTGTGGGTGAAATTTCTGAAATCTAGGCTTATGCCAACCACTCACACTACTACGGTCTCACAAGAACGGTTGGTCTTGTTATATGTCATTGTTCGAGGGCTTCCCATAGATGTAAGTAGTATCATCGAAAAAGAAATCAGGGATTGTGCAGTTAAGAATAAAAAAACTGCTGCCTTGTTATTTCCTTCACTCATCACCACCATATGTGTAGTATCCGGTGTTCGTCTTGACGCGAGAGATGACCATGTCAAGAATGATGGTGCCTTTACGGCACCTACCATTGAGAGAGTTGCTGGTGAGAGTGCTGGAACAACAATTGAACCAACTGCTGTAACAGGAGCAAGACGAGCTATTAGTTTAGAGCAAACAATCCAGGTGCTCAGCACCAGTATAGCTTAATATGCTGAAGCTTAGCAGAGGGAAAACGATCGGTTTTGGACCTATCTACAGCACTTGGATAACCAACTAAACCAATTTACTCTGTACATGAAATGCATTCACCGGAACTTCCCTAATTCATTGCTCCAACAGTACAATTTTGACACCAACACTACAGGTGCTTCAGCAGAAGCCAATGAAGAAGCCACTGCCATAGATGAACCAGAAGAAGAAGCTGCAGCCGAACCACAAGCAGAGGTAGAATCAGAAGATGTTGAACTATCTGATCAACTTAAGGAAGAAGGTGACAAGTCTGCGACTGATAGCTCACCCACAGGGGTAGAGGACAACTCTGAGATAGAACGTGAGGAACCTTCCATCCTAACTCATTCCAAAACTAAGAAAAGGCACATTGTTCAAGAAGAGGAAGAGGAAGACCCTAAAGAAGAACCTTTCATTCCAGTTCTTGCAGGTAAGGGCAAGGGCAAGGAAAAAATATCAACACCTCTAGCCTCTAAAGAAGAAATGGAGCAAGTCGATGTAGAGCTGGCTGCTGCAGCAACCAGAGTTACGCCTATACCTGCAGAAGCCAAGTAGCTGCTTAATATCATTGCTGCCATCACAGCTAAAGGCCAGGTAGCCGATGCATCAACTCCAACTCCTCCACAGCAAACTCCTTGTCAACCTGCTCATACCAGTCCTCGACAATCTAGCAAAAGAAAGGGTAGTACATCTAGAGGCACTATTACAGCAGCCTCGACACAAACCAAAATAGCCCAGATCGGTGTCAACAACGCAACCTACCCCAACTGCAACTCTTCTCGCCAGCCCAGTCACGAAAAAGACAAAGACATTGCCAGCTACTTCCCCACAAGTTTCACCAAAGGATAAGTTGCGCAGTGCATCCAAAAAGCGTTGATATCATCCCGTCATGTGCAGCAGTCCCAACCACAGGGAAGTATTCCTTCCTTGCTAGTTAATTTATTTCATCATAAAAAAAAACATTTTCTTTCAGTATGTTTTTCAATTTATGGGTATTTTCTAATGTCTTTCATGTCCTTGTCAACTTTTGTGCCTTTGTTATGCATACTTGTGAGGATACAGCCACTCTCAAGTTTGGGGGGGTTGTTCCGAATGCATGTGTTTATGTTTGTGTTGTGTGTTGTGTGAAGCTCTGTTATCTAATATTTGTATATGGATTTAAAAACCTAATGAAGATCAATTGAGTATTATTCAATATTTATGAGAATGCCAAATAGAGACAGTTATGGATGGGAGTGAAATTTTGTCCTGACACTTAGACTTTGGGTGAATTGTATGAGACTGCTAGAGCAAAGCTAAAAGAATAAAAAAGATCTTAAGTTTGGGGGGAGAAGTAAGTTTGATCAACTGTGATATCTATGAAATAAACGTTGTTCCAATGGCTCAAATTGTTGAGTAATCAGATCTGAGTATGTACCCCATATGCAGAATTGTGTTCAAAGGTAGCGAGAGTTATGAGCAATGCTATAGCATCTAAAAAAAAAAAAGTCCTCTGTCTAAGGCATTGACTAGCAAGGTCTGTTCATGAGTCCCATGTTCAGCCTTGAGTAAAAGATATCTCTAGATAAGATTATAGTACAGATATTGCTGCAGCAACTTTGATCTGGGTATGGTTTGAGTAATTGGGTGTCATCATTACAATTGATTGACATTCACATGAAAGATAAATGTTGCAGTGAGGAGATTGAATACTCTCCAGTTTTTCAATCTTAAAATCATCACAGTTTAAGTATGTGAAATTTATGCTACACCATATATAAATGAAATGTTGTCACTGCTGAATTTCATTCAGTCTCTTGGTGATGTTATAGCATCTCTAGAATTCAATCAAAGTAGCACACACACACTATGGATAGAAATAAGCTTAAGTGTATAACTGATTTACTATAGTCATTTTGCATGATTGGGATTGTGATATGAAGGTGGAAGAATCCTTGCAAATTTGATAAAAGAGCTAAAGTTGTGTTGCATGATTGTTTGCGTGAAGTGTTAGTATGTTGTCATTACTTGAGGACAAGTAATGGTTTAAGTTTGGGGGTGTGATAACTCTAGGAAATAAGAGTTATTAAATCAATTCTAAACTTAAATCAAGATCACTTAGAGAACAAACAAGGTGTTTTTATTACATTTTGGTTATATTTTGCATAAACATTCATTTTAGTTGAGTCTTAATAAGTTTTGTTTGAATCAAAGTAATTTGTGCTAAAAACAGGTGCATAATTGTAGGTTTTCAGAAATTCTTAATTCATTAGGGGGATGGTGAGACAGTGGATGAGCAAGAGGAGGAAATAAGATGGCCGCAAAAGAAGTAAAGCACAATCGGGAATAGTGCAGTGTCGTAGCGGATGTTAGAGCAACCAGTGCTGTAGCAATCTGGGAGCAATGCGGGAGAAAACTTAGGCACGGGTTAGCTACAGAATCGCGATTTGCATGTTTCCTAATTTAACTCATGCACGCCCATGGACTTTTGTTTACCCTAGTTTGCAGTATAAAAGGGAGGCGTGCACCACATAGAAAGGCGGCAAGGGAATTATCATTAGAATCATTAGAGAGGAAAGGAAAAGAAGATCAGAATTGAAGAGTGTTGTTTCGGCAACATTGAGGAATCTTGTAGAAATATTTGGATTTGTCTTTCACCGTGCTCAACTTATATTTATTTTCTTCCTTTGATTGTTCTAATGTATCCCGTGAACAACATATTTATGTCTTTTTTTTTCTTATTCGGAATATGAACTAGATTTGCTTGTAGTTGAGTGACAAACAATCCAATGGGTTCTTGACTGTTCTTATGTATTGTTATGTCATTGTTGTAGCATTTTACTCTAGTAGCTATGATTAATATAACTGTTATTTCGGTTGACCACTCATTTAATAGTTTCATTTAAGATAGAGCAGCAAAAGGGCATGTCTTAGCAGATATTATTAGAGTATTACTTGATCTTAAGTTTCCTGGATTAAGTTATCTTGAATCCCATAAAGGCCATACTTGAAGTTAAGATTTGTGACACACTAGACATAGGTGCTCACCTTATAGGGTGGAGTGACGAAAAGGGTTATAAAGTCATATCATGAGTAGATTAGCAACTGGTCATTGCTAGTGTATTCAACGGTATGAGAGTTCCAACATGCGACAGCTGTGGATGCAGATTAATTCTGCCCAGTTCTGCAGCACTTGCCATAACAATTGGAGTCAACCTGATGAAAAACAGTCAGCCCATAAGGAGAGTTTGATCATTCAACTACCATAATCTCAATTGAATCTTAGACACATTTAATTTAGTATTTCATTACGGTATTGTTTTACTTTATTCTCTCACAACCATCAATTATGATGGATCTCAATTTACTATTGTTAACTTCGGCCTTAAGTTGATTTGCACTATTGTGATTGCTATAGCATTTCGAGTAATATCAATCCATGTGGAGACGATCTTGAATATTCATCACTTTATTACTTTTTGTGTATACTTGCACATTGACATTGGTAGCAATTCATTATAAAATTAACCAACATTGTGCCAGACGATAATAATCCTTCTGTCGACAACGTGACAAAACTGTCCACTAAATAGCTTAGATGCACTCTCTGTCGACACTAAGTCAAGACGACCCATAAAATACT
This sequence comes from Citrus medica, assembly GCA_002013955.2. Taxonomy (NCBI): domain Eukaryota; kingdom Viridiplantae; phylum Streptophyta; class Magnoliopsida; order Sapindales; family Rutaceae; genus Citrus; species Citrus medica. The sequence continues at coordinate 1,628,672 of MKYO02000001.1, forward strand.
GGAGGAGAAATTCTCTTTAATAACTATGGTGCTAAGTGCTCATTATACCAGACAGTAACAATCCTTCAATAGGGAGTCGGTATACTGTGCAAAATCCAAACAAGATACATTGTTTATCGAATATGAGTAAAAAAAACCACATAAATCAGAGAGGAAAGAAAATAAACTTACCTAATTAAGCCCATGGGCCACCTTAAGGCTTCACCTTCAACCCAAGCTTTAAACTAAATTAGTCACTCATAATTGAACTAGGAGTAAAATGATAATTTTATTAAAATACGTCAAAAATACAAGATGAAAAGAGAATTACAGAAAATATAGCTCAAAAATGGATTCATGGATGGCAAATTAGGAGGGAGCCCTCTATTTATAGGTGCAAAGGGTGAATCATGGCCATTGGATGAAAACAATTTGAATGCTCAAGATTGCGACACATGCCAAGTTTTGATTGGCTGGAGCATATCATCAGTTAACACCATATCAGTATTTCAGTCTAATAAAATGCTGCCACATCAGTATTTCGGTCCAATTACATCCTACCACATTGTCGGTCAATGCCACATCATCAGTCAATGCAACATCATTAGTCCAATAGGATATTACCGCATCATCGGTCAATGCCATATAATTGTACCGTATATGTAAACAGTACCATATATTTGAACAATATTGTATAGTGAACACTACCGAATACCTTCTTATGCTCCTTGTAAGGTTTTCGACTGTTTCGAGTTTAAAAATGCTATCTGTTTTACTGTTCAACTTCTTGTTAGTCGTGAAATGGGCAAAATATCTCTGAAACACATAAAATGCTTAAATTAGAATAAAACACATATAATAAAAGCTTAGAGGATTTAAACACCTAAAAGTAGAAATGTTAGTGACTTAAAGTATAAAATGAAAAATTTTACCCTATATAAATATGCATTCTCCAACACTCAACATTTTACTAAGTCATAAGTGCGATTCTCATTTTATGGATTTTATCTATTATTACACGGCTTTAACCCACTTACTTTTATACTGATGAGATATAGCTTTTTCAAAAGATTCTGCTCTCCTCCATCTGTGAGCATCAAAAACTCATATAGAGGATATCTATTGGAAAGTCATTGTTCTCTAATGGATTTTCTTAATTCTGTCTCAAATGGTAGTGCAGATGGTTTTAAAGGTGCTTAATTAGCTTTGTTGGATTGTCAATATTATTCTTTTTAACTCCTTAATGATCATCATGAACTATACATGGAGAAACTAAAGTTGGAATAATAAGAATATCTAGAGATGACTAAGATTCATCACTCTTCTCTTCATCACCAACTATTTTATCTTTAATGAACATAATATCTCTACTTCTTAGTTTTCTTGCTACCGGATCCCATAATCCATACCCAAATTCTTTATGTCCATAGCTTAAGTAAATGCATTCTTTGGTTTTATTATCAAGCTTCGATCTCTCTTTTTTAGGGATGTGAACATAAGCTTTGACCAACCACTCTTAAGTGCTTATAAAAAACATCATTCCTAGTCCAAACTCTATAAAGTTAATTAAATTAACTACAGTATGCATAGTTTTTGCCCAAAATGATTTTGGAAGCTTGGCATCAGAAAGCATACACTTAATCTTTTCTTTTATTTTTCTATTCATCTTTTCTACAACACCATTTTGCTTAGGGGTTTTTATTATAGTCTTCTCAAGTCTCTCCACCACTACAATTGTGTCAAGCCTTATACCCAGTCATTTAATTGAATTAGTCAATACGCATCAAAGATAATTTTTCCCCGAGGTCACGAAAACAAAAATCTCTTAGAATTATTGTGCCTAAAAGTTCCACTAAGAGCTGGGAACTTATCATCAAACATTAATCTCCAGTTTGGCGCCCTTATGCATCCTTGCATTTTTTTGATAATTTATGCCAACCTTCGCATCTTTCCTTCTAGTTCCCTAGTGCCATTAGGGTTCTATGCGGCTATCTTTTGTGCTCACATTCCACATCTTGTAAGTGTTGCCTCAGTTCCCTTTCTTTGATATTTACCCTTCTCTTGGCGTTTTATAAGTCCGGCTCACTATGAAGTTAACCCACTTCCCTTCGTGGTACTATATTATCATTTTCTGGTGTCGTTACAATTCACCTTCTGTTGTTGGGCTCTAGTGGGTTCTAATTCTCCTTATAATTCCTTATGCTATATCTTTTTTACTTATCCCTTAATTCATGCAACATTATTGTAAGACTTTCCATGTGCTTCTCCGTTCGCTCTATCCTATGGCTCTACCGCCTAATCTCTAGCTTCATTCGTGATCTCTCACAAAGTGGCAGTTTCATTTACCTTTACTCTCGTTCTTTGGATGTTGTTGCCTCTAGTGTTCATATTTGTTTTGTCTTTGTTTCTTTATCTGCTACAGCTTGCTCAAGCACAATAGCTTTTTGTTCCGTCCCCACAGACGGTACTAAAATGTTGATGTACAAATCTAGTCAAATTGTATAGTGACCAGATGGCCGCGCCAACACTTAAATTTGTTTTAGCTGGAGAGATAATTCTAACTTACATATTTTTGCTTGAACGGATATGATTGACCACAAGCACTTTGTCAAAAGACTGCTGCACTCGTATAAAGCAATTAGGAGACACTGGAGATTTTTATGGCGTTAATGCTTTGGCATTTACCCTCCGATGCTCAAGTCAGTTTTCTGGGTTTCTGAAAAAATGTATACCACAATTGCGTGGTTTAGTTACTACTACCTTAATTAGAAAATCTTTTTAGCAAATCAAAAAGAAAAAGAAGAAAAAAGAAAAAAAAATCTCTAAGAGTATCAACCTCAGTTTAGTGATAAAGAGAGAAAAGGATACTTACTTGGTTTGAATTTTCAAAGGTTTTTGTAAAAAAAAAGAATTTCACACCCTTGGATTACCAAATGACTGTTAGTGAATCAAGTTTGCATCCTAATTTTTTTAAGGTAATCTACAGGTTGACCTCTGACCGAGTCTTTAAGTTTATTTGGCCTAGGTCTCTTTTTGCGAGACCCTTAAATGGCCACACTTGTCAACCATCTGCATGCATCCTTGTAACTCAGTGAAATCACCCTCGATGAGGTTATCTAGTATTTCATATAGAGGGAACCACGATTTGTGTGCAGGTGCATCTAATTGTGCTTCTCTGTTTTGTCCTTTAGACACATTAATTTCCCATTCTTTGTTGTGGCATGGCAAGAATATTTGATAACGAAAGCATCAATTGTCAAAGTAGTGATTATCAAGATATTGAAGGAGAAAATCTTGCAGTTTGTAAGGCATTATCAAGGACATCCAAAGAATCCAAGATATCAGTTACAAATCAAAAGCCTTAGTTGTAATCGCATTGTAATATTTTTATTTTCAAGCATTCTTTTAGGAACTGCTTTTTATGTCATTACAAGTTTCTACACATATGGGTTTGTACAAGCTATTAATAATCATTAAAAGTCATTACAATTATTATTCTCTTTATGGTATTAGAGCTTCAAAAATCAAAAGCCATGGCCACCACAAAACCTGTTCTTAGCATCCAAACTTTTTGCCAAAGTTCTACTTTTATTTTGATCAAACTCAATACATCTAATTACTTACTGTAGTGGTCCCAAATGCTCCACTTATAAAAGGTATAAGGATACTTCATCATCTTGAAAAGTTAAACAAACCATCACGTAGAACAAATGATGCAGGCAAAACGCCAAGCTCCTCAAAGGTTAGAGTATGGGATGGCAACGAAAACTTGCTAACCTCCTGGTTACGGGGCATAATTACAAAAGTTCTTGGCATGATTGTTGGAGCAAAAACGGCTTAACAAGTGCAGAGTTCCCTCAAAGAACAACTACTTCCCATGACTGAAGAAAGAGAAGTACATCTAACTGACAGACTTTTGTCTTTATAGAAAGGTTTTAATTCAACTAATGAATATTTACGATGATTCGAGATGCTATACGATAGCCTTGTAGCTATCAAAAAGCTCATTGATGAATTAGACAAAAATTTTCAGGTAGCAAGAGGTTTGAGACCCAAATATCATGATTTCATAATAGCGATGCTTGCTAAGCCTCCCTATCCTTTTTTACTCAATTTGTGTTAGCTCGTCAAGGACGTGAACAATTGTTACTTGATAAGACTGAGGAGAAGATACAACAAATCAACTATGAGCAGGCCTTTTTTGGCCAAAGAGGGAGAGATCGAGGAAATGGCGGCAGGTTTAACTCTACGGGACGAGACATATCTCTATTTGCCAGTCATACTGGTCACAATGGCAATACAAACGAACAATTTAGTAATATAAATAACAAGAGGAAGGACACTAAACCATCTCAGTAGACTAAGTAATAAGATCCATCTGAGAAAGAAAAGATGATTTGTCAAGTTTGCTTCAAAGCCAATCACATCGCACTGGATTATTGGCATGGGTTTGATTACTCTTATCAGACAGAGAAAATCCCACAAGCACTGGCTGCTTTCAATCTAAACAAAAGGAATTATGACCCAACATTCTGTGCTGATTTAGGTGTTATATCTCATATGGCCAATAATACAAGTAAAATGTCTCATATTGTGCCTTATAAAGGCAACGATTCTTTATATGTTGGTAATATGGAAAGATTAAAAATCACACACGTTGGAGAGACTAAGATTAATATTAATAATGGAGAATTAAGGCTTAAAAAAGTTTTGATGGTTCCTGAAATTAAGAAAAATTTATTGTCTGTTGGCCAACTTACATCGGATTATCCTTGCTTAATTGAACTCTCATCTTGTGATTTGTGATTAAGGATTGTTAGGGCAGGATACTAGTCAAAGGATGTAAAAAAAGAGGACTTTTGTACTTGGAGAAGCAGAACAGCAAGCACTGGTCGTATTCAAGACAAATAAGGCTTCATTTCCTATTTGGCATCAATGGATGGGACACCCATATATGAAGCTTTTGAAACATTGCAAGCGAAGCAATTAATTGACTTATCTAGCTAGAAAAAATCAAATTCCAATTTATAAGTTACCAAATGAGTAAAAGTTATTTCTTTTAATTCATTAAATAAAATCCCCAAGTTGCCTTTAAAAATTATTCACTATGATTTATGGGGTCCAGCTCCTACATCATCAAATCAAGGTTTCAAATACTATGTTATATTAATTAATGACATTTCAAGATACACTTAGCTATATCCATTAAAGAAAAAATCTGAATTCTATGAGTGCTTTCTTAAATTTCAAAGGTTTATTGAAAATCATTTTGAAAGGAAAACTTTCTAAAGTGATGGTGGGGGTGAATTTAAATCATGGGATTTTTTAAAATCATTTAAATCCATATTACAATAGTTTGAGGGTATTTGGGTGTCGTTGTTTTCCTTACTTAAAGAAATATGATCACAACAAATTTGAGAAGAAAACATATCCATGCATTTTTGTTGGATACAACCCAAATCACAGTGGATACAGATGCCTTGATCCTAAAATCAATCGGGTGTACATATCTTGTCATGTAGTATCTGATGAATTTGATCTTCCTTTTGTTGTTGATGCCAAACAGAAAACTACAATTGGAGAAATCCCCGAACTGATTACCTTTCTTGAAGTTGAAGCATGAACCAACAAACTAGCAAATATTTGAGATCTATAAGAGGCACAAAATTCAATCTCACCAATACTTAATTGCAAGACAGAAAAGGAAGTAGTTATTGGGATCTAGCTTCACCACAAATAAATTACATCAATGGACCCTTAACGGAGGAGATTAATTATGATTCAGCTATTGAACACAATGTACCAAAATCAACCCCACCTACTTTGACATGTTATTGTAAAGAAGTTGCTAATTGTAATATAAGCTCATCAGATACCATCCAAACAGCAATTCAAAATAGTAGAGCTCACAAATGAAAATGAATCTCTAAGTGCAAAGATTACATGCCTAGAATTACAAAATAAAAAGTTGCATGATAGAGTTGCATTATCAAATGAGAAACCTATCACTTCACATGAACATATAGAATCACATGTAGATGATTTGAAAGAGAAAAATGATATGCTCAAGAAAAAGAATATTGAACTTAGTGATATTATCTTAAAGTTTACAAATGGGCAAAAGATGTTGGATAATTTACTTAATTCAAAAAAATGTGTGTGTGACAAGGGAGGTATTGGCTATAAGACAAATTTGAAACAAAAGTATTATAAGAATTACTTTGTGAAGAGTACCTCCATTAACAATCAAGTTGTATGCCACTACTGCAATCAAGATGGTCACATGAAGAATAGATGTCCAGTTAAAAAAAATGCATAGTATGGAGTAAAATGTATTTAGGTTCCAAAAGGAACCATTACTAACACTCAAGAACCAAGAGTATTTGGGTACCAAAAGGCACGACTTGAATTTTTTTTTGTAGGTACCATAATCGAGAAATGGTGGAGAGTTCCTTGATGAAATCTTGTGAGGATAATCACTTGATCATTATCTAGGAGAAAAAGATGAGGCAAGATTATTTAATTGTTTTGGCAACAATTCTTACCCTATTGATTATGTTGAGTGGATCATAATGGATGGATAATAGCTTGAATTTGTGAATTCTTGTGTCATTTATTGTATTATATCATCATTCATTAAATTGGCCTATGTGAGCATTTGTAATAATGGATTTGATCACTTGTTCTTTTACCTCATAATAATGGCTTATCTTAATAGCTATGTTGATTTTGATGATCTATATATTGTCATTGTGTACTTATGCTTTGCTTAAGTTTTGATGATAAAGATTGTGCTTTGATGATTACATTGTATTTGATGAAGTTTGATCTTATGGGATCTATGATTGATGAATGGATGCATTTTTGTACTTTATTAACGTATTGTTAAATATGCATTACTTGCTTTAAATGATTTCGAAAGGGGGAGAAATACATGTACTTTGAGATTTTTAAGCATATGAGATTTTTTAAGTTATATTGAATTGTCACATTAGATTTTTGATGAGTTTAGTTGTCTTGATTTCTAAAATGTGATCAGTAATTATAGAGCTTGGATAGTTGATAATATGCTCTTATGACTTTTGCATGCTTTTGCTTGATCTATTACTTGTTTTCTTGATTATTGATAGGGGGAGCTGTCTCTCCAACTTTATTTAGTTCTCGTTGCTTCTATTTTGGATAATATGCATTTTGAATATTTTTGTTTTCTAAAAGGGGGACAAAGTAATATAACATTTTGATGATGTCAAAAGGGGGAGAAGTAACATGCATTTTGAGCATTCTTTTGATGGTTCATATGTGATTATGGTGATATTTTGAAATATGATGATGATTTGATTGCATGGTTGCTTTGATGGTTGATATGTAATTATGGTGATATTTTGAAATATGACGATGATTTGATTGCATGATTGTTTTATATGATGATTTTATCTTATGAGGTGCTGATTTGGTAATTGATGGAATGATGGTTCATGATCTTTTTATGGTTGATGGATTGTGTGATGATTTGTGTATGGAGTTGATTTGTATCATGATTTATGATAGTTTGGGAGTGATATTACTAAACTTGTATTTGAGGTGATGATTGTTGTTAGGGGGAGATTCTGTCAAAATTTCTATTCGGACAACATGGGTAACAAATTTTCTACTCTTTTTCTTTTTCATTAAGTTTTTTTTATGATGAAGGGGGAGAAAAATACATGTATTTAAATTTGTTACAACATGGGTAACAAATTTCCTACTCTTTTTGTTTTCCACTAAATTTTCTTTTTTATAATGAAGGGAGAGAAGAATACATGTATTTAAAGTTGTTAATTTAGTTGATTGACAAATTGTTTAAACTTATAATATACTCAAGGGGAGCTTATATTTAGGGGGACCAATTTGTGCAATCATTCTTTAAATACATGAAAAGTTTGTCATCATCAAAAAGGGAGAAATTGTTAACATATATGTATTCATAATGTAAATTTTGATGATAACAAGCAAGATTAAGAATGATTAAACTTTTAAAAACTCAAATTATTTTTCATACATTTTAAATAAATCATTATTTTCATAATATAACGGTTTTATACTTAATGGAAAAATGATTTTATGAAATTGGTTATTTTCAAGTTAATAGTTTAAATTGAAAAAGGTTTGAGAACTTTGAAATCAACAAGTACTGTTTTGAAATTCTAGAAATGGACTTACTTGTAAAGTTTTATAAAATTTGGGTTATAGTATAATTATAGAGAGTTTTGAGGTAAAACTATAATTTTGAAAAATAGTTTCACTGCAGCAAATGGCTAACAATTTAAGAGATAATGGCTAACCGATATTGAACAGAATTGAAGATTACCTTCTGGACACTGACTGCAAACCGACATTTGGAAAACGGTGATATGACAATTTGAAATTATAGCACAACAGTCACTTGCTCAAGTCAAAACGGTAGTCCGATAAAAGCTAATGGCAATCTTATTATGTGCAGAAAGTCAACAATGGATAGTTTTCATCTGCAACTATAAAATGACTCAATCAAATTCAAACAAAATGAGATCCAGCGGTTATCATTGAGCTTGCTACTGAGTATACAACTATTATTGAGCTTTAAACTTGTTTTTGTTTTATTGATTCATTTGTAACTATATACATTGCTCATTTGTAACTATATACAAGGTAAGAGAGAGCTTGCACTTTGAACTTTCATTTGTAACTATATACATTGTGTGAGAGGAAATTCATTTGTAATCTTTATTTTTTAAGAGGTTGTGAGTGCTGAGATACACTTGAGTTAAGAGATTGAGGATAATCTCTTGTTGCAAAGGTCTATTAACACCTTGGAAGTCAATTGTAAGAGTTATTGAAGCCTTTGAGACTTGCTTAGTGAAATCCTCAAGTCCGGTGAGCTTGGAGGCATGGACGTAGGCACGGTCGCCCAAACCACGTAAAAATCACGTGTTTGCTCTCTCTTACCCTGTCTCTTTATTTTTCATTGCACATTAATTTGTTTATTTCGAATTTGGTTATTTTGTTTAAATTGCATTAAGTTTTAGCTACTTAAATTTTTAGAAACCTAATTCACCCCCTCTTGGTTTGCCTAGTTAGTATTTTAGAAAGAAGATTCGTAATGAACCGTCACTAGCAAATCACATGGCGCTGGCAACTAAGAAAAAATATATCAATTGCTGAGCCAAAATCATACAGGACCACCATGAAAATTCCTTGAGCTAGAAGGCGAGCTTTGAGCATGTCAACAATCCCATCTTCATGCAATTTTGTTTTGAAAATCCATTTTAAGCCAACCATATTAACACTTTTAGGTATAGTAACCAATGACCATGTATCATTATTTTCTAAGGCCTTAATTTCATCTTCCATTGCCTCTAGCCAACAAGGAATTTTCATGGTTTAGATTATGAAGAGACATTTAGTCCAGTCGCGTAGCCTACAACAATACACTTAATCTTAACTTTAACCGTTTTATTGAAGTGGTCTCTACAACAACTAGACATCAAAAATGTTTTCCTCCATGGTTTTCTAAAGGAAATAGTATAGATGGAGCATCCTCCAAGATTTAAAGACCTAAATTTTCCTAATGATGTTTGCAAATTGAATCGGTCTCTCTATGACCTTAAACAAGCACTTCGAACATGGTTTGAGCATCTATCACAATTTTTTCTTCACTTGGGGTTTATTTGCAACAAAGTTGATCCATCATTATTCATCGTTAGAAACGGCACACTAATTGTTTTGATGTTGGTTTATGTTGATGATGTTGTCATTACAGGAAATAATGATAAATTTATTGGCGATCTTGTCAAAAATTGAGCATGAAATTTACCTTAAAAGGACTTAGGCAAATTACATTATTTTCTTGAGGTAAAAATCAAGTACTTTGATGCTCGAATTTTTATCTCCTAAACAAAATACACTAGAGACCTTCTTGTTTGGGCAAAGATGATTGATTGCTCCTCATTTGCTACACCCATGGCCATAAAGTCGTTACCCAATGAACTTGACCAAACGGCCACAAATCCAACCGAATATAGAAAGACAGTTAATGGCTTATAGTAATTGACTTTCTCATGTCCAAACATTCAACATGCTGTTAATAAAGTTTGTCAGCACTTTCAAGAACCTATGGAAGGACATTTTCGTGCTCTTAGGTGGATACTTCGGTAGCTCAAAGGCATAATAGATGTGGACTCCACTTTCTTCATCAAAGCATTCTAACTCTTAATGGATTTTGCGATGCTAATTGGGGGAGCTATCCAATTACTTGTTAAAGTACGACAGGCTACTGTTTGTATTTAGGCGCAAATTGCATCTCCTGGTCTTCTAAAAGCAGCCAACAATATCACGGTCAACCTCTGAAGCAGGGTATTGCTCCCTAGCCTCCACTGCTGCTGAGATTACTTGACTGACTCTTTTTTTTCGTGATATTGGCATCTCTCTTCAACAACCACCTTAATTATTCTTAAACAACATCAGCGCTCTACATATGTTGGTTAATCCTGTTTTTCATGCTCGCTCAAAACATATTGAGATAGACTATCACTTTGCGAGGGAGAAAGTAGCAGTTGGTGCTCTCATTACACTTGACATTCCTACAACTATGCAAGTGGCTGGTATCCTTACAAAGGCTCTCGGAAAATACCTTTTCCTTAGGCTTTGTGGCAATCTGGGTGCAGTAAGCATACCACACTCCACATTGAGGGGGGATGATAAGGAAAGCATCAATCGTCAAATTAATGATTATCAAGATAGTCAAAATAATGATTATTGAGATATTCAAGGATGCAATGTTACTGTTTGTAAGGCATTATCATGGGGATCCAAGGAATCCAAGATACCAATTATAAGTCAAAAGTCTTAGTTGTAATTGCATTGTAATATCTTTATTTTCAAACTTGCTTTAAAGCACTACTTTTTTATTTCATCACTCGTTTCTATATATATGGTTTGTACAAGCTATTAATAATCATTAAAAGTCATTATAATTGTTAATATCTTTAAATATTGATCTAGTGGCATGAATTTTCTTAGAAAAATATTATGTTAAAAATAAATAAATATGCACGACTTTTTAATGTTTCGCACTTTATCAAAAATACATCAATATCAACAAACAAATATTTAATATCTTTAAACTTTCATAACATGACCATTTACTTATGATAAAATTTAAAACCAAAATAGTTATTTGTTGATATTATGTTAAATCTTCTCATTGTATTGAAGGTAAAGTAGAGCATTGATATACTTTATGAATTTCATGTGAATAGTTATAAAAAAAAAATATTAGTGTATTTTTGATAATGTGAAACATAAGGTGGTTAGTGGTTACATATTTGAATTGTAATATTTATTAATGAGTTTTGGAGGGGGCGTGAGTGGTGAGACACAGGTTGCGGCTGGTTAGTGATTTGCAGCTGTCAACTCGTCAATGACAGCTAGGCATGATCGAGATGGGCCAAGGAGGAGTGCAGCAACAGCTGGGTGGCGTCACTGACGGTGGAAAACCTAACAGCGGCGGAGATGGTTGATTTTTGGGCTGTTTGGCCCAGGTTTTACTGCTGTTTTAGGAGTGGTGGCTGCCGTGGACGTGGCTACCAGTCAGATAGGAAGTCGTCGGCCGGAAAAGGAGACTCTGCCAATGGCAAAGCACCACCACCGGCCGCTGGTGAATCCACGGAGGCTTGTCAAGGTCCGGTCAAAAGCGGGCATATTTATTTATTTATTGTTACTTTTGTTATGAATTTAACTATTTAAGAGTCGAAATGAGTCATTAATATTTATTAATATTTAGGGAAAAGGACATTCAGCCCCCCAACGTTTAGGAAAAAGAACAAACAATCCCTCAACGTTTTAAAAAGGATTTATAATCCCTTTTCCGTTAATAAATACCGTTTGTTTTAACAGTAAATTTATTTTTAACTTTTAATTATTATTATACCCTTATAATAAATATAAATTAATATATTGATTTGAGACATGTCACAATTAATAATTTTTTTTAAAACTAAAAATTAAGATATAATTACATTTTTGCCCAAATTATTTGCTATAAATTATAGGAAAAATGACATTCAGCCCCCCAACGTTTAGGAAAAGGGACAAACAACCCCTCAACGTTTCAAAAAGGACTTATAACCCCATTTTCGTTAATAAACACCGTTTGTTTTAACAGTAAATTTATTTTTAACTTTTAATTACTATTATACCCTTATAATAAATATAAATTAATATATTGATTTGAGACATGTCACAATTAATAATTTTTTTAAAACTAAAAATTGAGATACAATTACATTTTTGCCCAAATTATTTGCTATAAATTATACCTTTCTAATGATCAAACATTTCATATGTGATTATTACTAATAAAACGAAAATTGATTAAACCTTTTTTTTAGGAATTAAAACCATATTATTATTGTTAGAAAAGTATAATTTATAGTAAATAATTTTGGTAAAAAAATAATTGTATCTCAATTTTAAGCTTTTAAAAAATTATTAATTGTGATATATCTCAAATTAATATATTAATTTTTTTATTATAAGGGTATAATAGTAATTAAAAATTAAAAATAAATTTACTATTAAAACAAACGGTGTTTGTTAATAGAAAGGGGATTATAAGTCCTTTTTGAAACGTTGAGGGGGTTTTTTGTCATTTTTCCTAAACATTGGGGGGTTGAATGTCCTTTTTCCTATTTTAAATAATGAGAATTCCACCACCACAATCATAAATAGAGTTCTCAATTTTATCTTCATATACTTATGCACAGAGAAGGTAAATTATGAAATTCAAGAGATTAAAACAAATATACATTATATAAAGAAAAATAATTATGAGGTCATAAACATTTATACAAACAACTCAAACAAACTGATGCGATAATATATAATTGGTTAATTAAAAATATAAAACAAAAATAAATCTTGTAGATCTTACCATGATTTTAGTTTAACGAATTATAATATGACAGATTAGTTTGTACAACATAATATATATAAAACTGTTTATTACTGTTTCATTACTTTATTAAGTATGAAGGAAAAAAGACATTCAACCCCCCAACGTTTAGGAAAAGGGATAAAAAATCCCCTCAATGTTTCAAAAAGGACTTATAATCCCCTTTCTATTAACAAACACCGTTTGTTTTAATAGTAAATTTATTTTTAATTTTTAATTACTATTATACCCTTATAATAAAAAAATTAATATATTAATTTGAGATATATCACAATTAATAATTTTTTAAAAGCTTAAAATTGAGATACAATTATTTTTTTACCAAAATTATTTACTATAAATTATACTTTTCTAACAATAATAATATGGTTTTGATTCCTCAAAAAAAAAGAGTTTAATCAAATTTCGTTTTATTAGTAATAATCACATATGAAATGTTTGATCATTAGAAAGGTATAATTTATAGCAAATAATTTGGGCAAAAATGTAATTGTATCTCAATTTTTAGTTTTAAAAAAATTATTAATTGTGACATGTCTCAAATCAATATATTAATTTATATTTATTATAAGGGTATAATAGTAATTAAAAATTAAAAATAAATTTACTGTTAAAACAAACGGTGTTTATTAACGAAAAGGGGGTTATAAGTCCTTTTTGAAACGTTGAGGGGTTGTTTGTCCCTTTTCCTAAACGTTGGGGGGCTGAATGTCCTTTTCCCCTTAATTAATTAAGTTAATTAGAGGTGTTTGTTTTTATAACTTAATGAGACTTTTTAGATAATTTTGACTTAATAAAATAAGCTAACTTTTTTGGCTTTTTACTTAATGGAGAAATTTGAATTAAGTCAATTACTTACTAATGTAAAAAATATTTATGTTTTATAATTTATTTTTCATGTCTATCCCAAAACTCACCCATAGACATTTACCTCACATAAAAATATCTCTGTTTTTTCTTTCTTATATTATATACGATAAAATTTGAAATTTATGGTATTTTATATATTAAAATTTTAAAATAATTATATATTCACTTGAATATAGTTTTACTTATAAGTATTAAAATATTGTGGTATTTAATATATTATTTATTTGACATTCAAATTTAATAAGAATATAAATATAAAAGTACATATTTTCAGCTTTTTCAGTTGAAAAAAACAAACAACTTAATACTTATTTTTTGAGATTCAGACAAAAAAAACAAACATATTATTCAAATTCAGACATTCAGATCTGTTCAGAATTTAGACTAATTAAGGTCTATTCAGATTTCAGATAAAAAAACAAACGCCACCTTAGGTGGCGTTTGTTTTTTAACTTAATGACTTAAAGTGACTTAACTTAATTAATTAAGTTAATAAGAGGTGTTTATTTTTATAACTTAACCAGACTTTTTAGATAATTTTGACTTAATAAAATAAGCTAATTTTTTTGGCTTTTTACTTAATGGAGAAATCTGAATTAAGTCAATTACTTGCTAATGTCAAAAATATCCCTGTTTTATAATTTATTTTTCATGTCTATCCCAAAACTCACCCATAGAGATTACCGCACATAAAAATATCCCTGTTTTTTCTTTCTTATATTATATACGATAAAATTTGAAATTTATGGTATTTTATATATTAAATTCTAAAATAATTATGTATTCACTTGAATATAGTTTTACTTATAAATGTTAAAATATTGTGGTATTTAATATATTGTTTATTTGACATTCAAATTTAATAAGGATACAAATGTAAAAGTACATATTTTCAAAGTTTTAAGTTGAAAAAAACAAACAACTTAATATTTATTTTCCGAGATTCAGACAACAAAACAAACATATTATTCAGATTCAGGCATTCAGACCTATTCAGAATTCAGACTAATTCAGGTCTATTCATATTTAAGGCAAAAAAACAAACGCCACCTTAATTACAATTAGTAAAGTCATAAATTTATTTTCTTTTAATTTAATAAAAATCTTCATTTATTAAGTAATTAAGTTATTAAACTCATTTTTTAACTTTTTACTTAATATAAAAAGTCTAAACAACATTATTAAAAGATATGATACTTTAAAATATCTCTATCTAGTTAATTTATTTTTATCCTTACCTATATAAAACTTACTAATTAGCATTATTATTCATCAATATAACTTGTTATAATGTAATAGTAGATTATTACTATTTTTATCTTTTTATATTCTTAAAATTAGCATTATTTATCTTTACAAATTTTTACGAATATTTTTCATATAATAGAACATAAACCACAATAATATTGGTTAAAATATTCTTATTTATCAAGAGTTGTATTCACTTGAGCATTATTTATATTATGATAAAATAATCTTACTTATGTTTGTTGATATTTTTATTATTTATTTAATATTTAAAATTTGTGAGAGCACAAATATAAGGGTGTACTTGGCGTGTGGTATTGCATAACATAGTTTGTACACCCAACATTAGTTGAACAAACCCCATGTTTGGCAATTGATTGAAAAGCAGTGAGCATCATTAATCTTTGCCCTTGGGAAGTGTGCTAATGCAGCAATTATTGCATTAATTTTTTTAATAATAATAATAAATAAGTATAATCTTTTAATTTAATATAATACTTTATTGTAGTTTAATTTTATTATATTACAAATATAACTAAATAATACATTATTTAATTATATTTTAATAATTAATGTATAAAATTGATTAATATTTAATAATTTAATATAACTAATAATAAATGTTTAAATATGAATAAATTTGAGCAATATTAATTTGAAATTAATTATATAAATAATAATATAAAATATTATTACATATACTATTGAATTCTTATTTGGATTATTTAGCACAATTTGTATTGTTAGTGAATGTGTGTATTACTTTATTATTTTGTGATTATCTTGTGGTATGTATAAACTTACTTTTAAACTAATAATGTCGGTTTTAACTATTTATTTATGTTTTTATAATATTTAGAAATTACTTGATTAAATTATTTACTTCGATCTTTATTTCACAGGTTATATATTTAGAAAATACTGAAAAATAAATGTTATACTTCTAAAAATTTAAGGCTATAAGCTTTAATCTTTATGAAGAATTATGATTTTTTTAACATTTATATTAAAAAAAAGTTAGATTTCTAACATTTAAGACTTCTATATTTAGTATTTTTCTAAGTACTAATAAATATTATTTTCTAAATATACAATTTAAATTAATCACAAAAAATTAATACAATACAATGTAGCATCAAACATTGTATAGCATTGTCATAATATAGTATATAGTATAATATATTATATAGCGTGCCAAACGCATCCTAAAAGTATAGGTTTTAAGACAATTTAAAAAAAAACAAATAATTTAATATTTAGGTTCATTCATTAGTGGAGTGACTAAAATTAAGACATCAATGCCATAATAGATGTGAATCATTAGATTTAGATGAAAAATCTCTACCATTAACTCTAAAGAAATAAGTAACCAGTTACCTAAGTAGCAGATAATTATCCTTTTTTAGTTTAAGTTGCAGGTTATATTTACTACTCCTATATGTGATTTACAAAATTAAAGTGTTACTTGAAACTTAGTGTTGATTTATAAGTTTTATATTACATTTACAAGTTTTTATTTTCTTACCATTCTGAATATTAGTTTAACACTCCAACATTAATTTATCTTTTTTTTCTTCAATTTACTACTTCTAAATATCCATTACAAAATTTTTATTTTATTTCACACTTGTAGTCAATTTACAAGTCTTATGTCATTTTTTTAAGTTTTTGATTTTTACAATATTGAAGACCAATTTACCACTACAACAGTAATTTATCTATTTTTCCTTTAATTTACTACTCTTATATGTGATTTACAATTTTTTTAATTTCACATTTAATGTCAATTTACAAATCTTATTTCATTTTTCTAAGTTTTTGTTATTTTTACAATTCTGAAGAACAATTTACCACTCCAACATTAATTTACCATTTTTTTCCTTTAATTTACTACTCTTATGCGTGGTTTACAAAAATTTTATTTCATTTCACACCTAATGTCTATTTACAAGTCTTATGTCATTTTTCTTAGTATCTATTTCTTTTACAAAATATAAGATCAATTTATCACTCCAATATTAATTTATCCATTTTCCTTCAATTTACTATTGCTATCTATGGTTTACAAAATTTTTGTTTTATTCACACTGAATGTCAATTTATAAGACTTATGTTATTTTTCTAAGTTTTGTTTTTTTATACAATCCTGAAGACAAATATACCACTTCAACATTAATTTATTCCTCCTATTTGTGGTTTACATAATTTTTATTTCATTTCAAATTTAATATCAATTTAAAAGTATTATGACATCATTCTAATACTTTATTTTTTATACAATCATGAAGACTAATTTACTACTACAACATTAATTTTTCTCTTTTCTCTTTAATTTACCGCTCTGTGTGTATTTTATAAGATTTTTATTTCATTTCACACTTAATGTTAATTTACAAGTCTTATGTCAATTTTTTAAGTTTTTCTAATAATTATGAAGACCAATTTACCACTCAAACATTAATTTACCCATTTTTCTTTCAATTTAATACTTCTGTGTGTGGTTTATAAGATTTTTGTTTCATTTGATACTTAATGTCAATTTACAATTTTATGTCATTTTTCTAAAGTTTTTGTTGAGTGCTGGAGAAAGGTGAAATATAAGTGTGCAACCCAAGAGGGGGGGTGAATTGGAAATTTAAAAATTAACCAAGCAAATCCACACAACAAGCAATCTAATGTCTTAACAACAATTGAAAACAATAAGTTCAATAATAGCACAATAATTAAAGAGTAAGGGAGAAGAGAAACAAACACACGAATTTTTACGTGGTTCGGCAATCCCCGCCTACGTCCACGCCTCCAAGCGATCCAAGCTTGAGGATTTCACTATCCAAGCCTTTCCAAGGCTTCAACGATTACAATTGACTTCGAGGTGTCAATAAACCTTTACAACAAAGAGATTATCTCCCAATCTCTTCACTCAAGTGTCTCACACACTCAAACTCTTACAAATGAATTGAAGAAATGAAAGATACAATGAAACTCACTCAATGAGTAGATATTCAAAGATGAAGAACAATGAATGATTCAATGTTTTGTGTTTTGCAAGTTGTAAGCTCAAGATATCATGTGTGCCTTTTGTTTTTGCTTGTCGGAGAGCTTCAAAATGAGTTGGATTTGA
>MKYO02000001.1:1650925-1662145 GCA_002013955.2 Citrus medica
AAAAACATTTAAATAGTTTCAAATAGGTCCAAATCCGAAATTTCAAGCACTACTTGTTTATTTCAAAGTTTTCAAAATTCTTTCAATTAAACCATAAACTTTGAAAAACAACCAATTTCATAAAATCATTTTTCCATTAAATATGAAACATTTATAAAGTGAAAATAATGATTTATTCAAAAGGAATAAAAACGATCAATTGCATAAAATCATTTTTCCATTAAAATATAAAACATTTATAATGTGAAAAAAATGATTTATTTATTTTTTTGTTAATCTTGTTTGTTATCATCAAAATCAACATTATGGAAACATATATGTTAACAAAAGGTACATTTATAAAGGACAAAATCATTATTTTGCACTCTAAATCTTACTGATAATTTTACTTTTATGTATTTAAGTCCTTTAAACTTTGATTGTGTGTGCTTTGTTATAATTTGAGTATTTCATGTATTTAAGGAGTATTTTGGTTATTTCACGATTAATGAGAAATCGAACAAAAGAACAAATAACATTTTTGAGCTCATAACAGCTAAAAACCTTCGAAAGGGTGAGGAGATTGAGGGTAAAATTGTCACAAGCACATGGAATGAGGCATATTCAGATCCTATTCAAGTTCCCATCGAACCCATCACTAGAGCTTGAGCAAATAAATTCAAAGAAGAGGTTAATAGGTTGATTCAAGTAACTTGGGCTCAATCAAATTCGTGGAGGCCCGTTGAAGGAATCACACATGATAAATGCATAATTCAAGCTCTTGAAGTTTTGAAATAATCACTTCCATAAAATAGGAAGTTGGTTTGCACATGATGGTGGGAAGATATACTACTTTCCTGTTTCTTGAGGAGGCTAGTGGAGAAACAAATCAATTATTTCTTTTTTAATTGCTGAGTTTCCATTTTAATTTTTGTAAGACATTTAAGCCGAATTAGGATTCTGATTTGATTTAGATTATTTCCTATTCGCTTAAATTATAATTTTGATTTGATTTAGATTCTTTTCTATTCGCTTAGATTAGGATTCTGATTTGATTTAGATTCTTTCCTATTCGCTTAGATTATGATTATGATTTGATTTAAATTCTTTCTTTATTTGCTTTAGATTAGGATTCTGATGTAATTTTGGTTTAGAATTTATTTCCAAAAATTCTTGTAACCAACCTTATACAATGTACTCGCATCCAATAAAAAGAGACAGATTAGTTTTGATGCAATTGATGCGAGAGTTAATTCTCTTTGGCTTTTAATCAAACTTTTTGAACTTAACGGATGTTCATGGTGTTCAAACTCTTAACTTATCAATCAGACCATCCATAACTGATTGTGGAGACCTTACATACCAATGGTCGTGCTTTCATTGAGTATTGGGTCGCGGTTATGTTCAATTCTAGGAGTAGATCAAATATTGGAGACTAAATTGATTAGAATCGCATCAGTTTTTGGTGAGGGCATAAAGGCAAAATCGTAATTTTGGTGGGCCCATTTGACGTGGCATTTACCAATGATGTGACGACATCTTATTTGACCTATATACGCGTTTACTATTGACTGATGATGTGGTAGAATCCTATTCGACCTATTATTGAACTGAAAAATGCATGCACATTAAATGCAATGCACTGAATCAAAGCTTGTTGACTTTTGCATTGACTGATGACATTGTAGCATATTATTGGACCATAAAATGCACATACGTTTAAATATAAGTGTGTAACCCAAGAGGGGGGGTGAATTGGAATTTTAAAAATTATCCTAGCAAATCCACACAACAAGCAATCTAATGTCTTAATAAAAATTGAAAGCGATAAGTTTAATGAAAGGTAATAATAAATGAGTAAGGGAGAAGAGAAACAAACACACGAATTTTTACGTGGTTCGGCAATCCCCGCCTACGTCCACACCTCCAAGCGATCCGAGCTTGAGGATTTCACTATCCGAGCCTTTCCAAGGCTTCAACCGTTTACAATTGACTTCAAGGTGTCAATGAACCTTTACAATAAAGAGATTATCTCCCAATCTCTTCACTCAAGTGTCTCACACACTCAAACTCTTACAATTAAGATGAAGAAATGAAAGTTACAATAAAACTCACTCAAAGAGTAGATATTCAAAAATGAAGAACAAGAGATGATTCAATGTTTTTGTGTTTTGCGAATTGAGAGCTCAAGATATCTTGTGTGCTTTTTTGTTTTTGCTTGTTGGAGAGCTTGAAAATGAATTGGATTTGAGTTTATATAGTTTGAGATAAAAAACTAGCCGTTATGCACATTTTGGTCATAACCGGCTTACCGTTTATGGACATCTGGTTAGCCGCTTAATGTTACCGTTACAACCACAATTTTGAATTTCTGAACATCCGGTATGCCGCTTGTGAAATCCTGCTAGCCATTTAAGTTCCAGAGACATTCTGCCTGAATCCGGTCTACCGTTTGTCAAGATCCGGTTAGCCGCTTGCTACAGTAACTGCTACAGTGAAATATTTTTTAAATTTATAGTTTTATCCTAAAACTTTATAAACTGTATTATGGCCCAAAACATTATGAAATCTTTCAAATAGGTCCATTTTCAGAAATTCTCAATAATGCTTTGTCAATCCCAAAACTTTATGAAATTATGATTTCACCCAAATTATGTGAAATTATAGAATGACTCAAAATATTTAAATAGTTTCAAATATGTTCAAATCTGAAATTTTAAAAACAATATCAAAGGTTTTAAAATACTTTTATTTTAGTCCAAAAGACTTTAATTCCAGAACATTATTTTCTTATTGTAAAAGCACAATTCATAAATCTTTGTTTAATCAACACATGTGGTTTGTTATCATCAAAATCAATATCTATAGCCATATAGTCTAACAATCTCCCCCTTTTGATGATGACAAAACACATTATAAAAATTTAATCTAGTTATGAAAAGCTCCCCCTTAATCAATGCAAGGTAAAAAAATTATTTGAAATTATTTAAAAAGACTCCCCCTGCATACATGCATGCTCCCCCTGGATAAATGCATATTTTATAACACTTTTTATAACACATATTAAATTATTCTCCCCCTTCATCATCAAAAAGAATACAAGCTCCTCATTTCAATCATCAAAGTCGCAACACAAGCATATTAGTAAAAAGATATCCATAAGCATAAGGAAATCCAGATAATCCATAATAAACAATCAAAATAAATTCATATCATCTAAAAAAAAATCATCAAAACAAATCCATTTCATCCAAAACAAATACATAAACCAAAAGCATAATAACCATCCATAGAGTCAAAAATAAAAGAACATAATGCAGTAAATGAAATGTAGGTGTGTCCAAATACAAGCATAAGAGACTACTGAGGTGGTGAGAATGATAGTGATGGAAGTGGATACGGATATGGAATGCCGAAGTGCTCAAAGAGAAGGCGCTGTCCATGAATGAGCTGTTGCTGCTGCTGCTGAAACTCAGTCTGCCGCACCGAGAGTGTCCGCACCTCATTCATAAGCTGCTGAAGAGTAACATCTTTAGAGGTAGGAGGCTGTGGAGGTGATGAAACTGATGCAGAGACATCAGGAGCTGAAGCAATCACGGGAGGATCTCAGCGTCTACGCTGCCCCCGAAATGAGAGTGAGAAAATGGGTAGCTGATCGGCTGGAACCACAGTATTAAGTGGCCGATCATCACTTAGAGCAAGAAAGGTAAACTTGTTCTCAGTGTATTTGACCCAAGTGCCATTTTTCCACTCAAAGCCTAAGCCGAAAATAGCATCATCTCTGATACCCTTAGACGGTCTACACGACGGTTCTTTAATCGGTACATCAAAAAAATTTAGGATTCGGGTAATGAAATGACCATATGGAAGGGAGCGGGTAATCAACTTAGGTATACTGACCATGTTTCGGACAATGGTATATCCTAAGTCGACTGGACGATG
Source organism: Citrus medica (assembly GCA_002013955.2). NCBI lineage: Eukaryota > Viridiplantae > Streptophyta > Magnoliopsida > Sapindales > Rutaceae > Citrus > Citrus medica. The sequence continues at coordinate 1,654,847 of MKYO02000001.1, forward strand.
TCTAAGAATACAATCAATCAAGGCGACATCCCTATGAGAGACCTCATCAAAATGGCCTGATCTAGGAAGGACAATACTCTGAAAAAATGAAGTAATATCCGAGTTTGAAGACAAAGACATGGGGTGCGAAAATGGATAGTACAATCTTCATCGGAAAGGTCGACACAACGACATATATTCTTAACAGCATCAATATAAACATAGTCATCAATGTCAGAAGGTTTCCTATGTGAAAAAATTTCTAGGCTATCATCGGAAGATCCTAGGATGGAGTTTAACTCTGAATCATCAAACTCAATCAAAACTCCTCCAACTGTGGTGATTACTCGATTCTCTTTCTCCGCGGAACAATCCATATTCGAGTAAAACACTTTCACCAAGTCAGGATATACATTTTCCTCAACAACAAGTGCATTAAGCCAACCAACATCTTCCAACAATTGTAATAAAGTTCTATTGCTAATACTAAGATGATTTAACCAATCTGGTAAAACAAAAAAGGTTTGGAGTACCTCACGAGTCATGAACTGTTGGTGAAAACGTTTGGCTAGATGTTTCTTGTTCTGAAAGTGTGTGGACTCGAAATTGGATTGATCGGAGGTGCCCCCTGCTTGTCGTGACTGGTTGGTTAGTTTTACCGGTTCTTTGCCTTTTCTTCGAACCGGTCAAGAGCTTGACATTGTGATTTTGATGGATTTAAAGTTGAAAACAACAAAGAGAATGAAGATGATGAAGATTGAAAGTAATTTTGGGAAGCAATTTGGATCAAAAAACAACTTGAGGGGAAGAATTTTAGAGAGAGAAAAGTTCGGTTAAACCCTAGGTTGAAATTCGGATATAGAGATTTAGATGTTGAAAATGGATTTTGAGTGTGATTTTAGGCATAAGAACGGATGGGGATTAGGATTTATGGACTAATTTGCATCAAAACCGAGTAGAAATGGTGGATTTGGGAGTGAAAAATGAGAGATAGGAATCGATTTTTAGAGAGAGAACAAGATCCGGATTGCCGAATGAGGAAGAAAGATGAACAGTTTAAAAATGCCTTCGAATCCTGCTTGCCGGATGTCAGTAACCGGCTAACCGGTTGGTGTCCAGAAGCTAGAAAGCCGAAAGCGGCTTGCCGGATGTGTTTAACCGGAAATCTGGTTATATTCCAGCAAGTCCTTCACTTGAATCCGGTTTTTCGGATGTCACGAACTGGCTTGCCGGTTGGATCCAGAAGATAGCAAGTTAAAATCGGCTTACCGGTTTCCTTAACCAGTTGGCCGAATGAATCCAGAATACTGCCAAAGTGCAGCTCGAATCCGGATTTCCGGATTTACAGAACCGACTATCCGGTTAAATCCAGTGAAGGCCATACGCGAAACCAGTTTTCTAGATTGATAATTCGGTTATCCGAATATTGACCCGAGAGCAACCAAAGATAAAGCGGCTCATCGATTTGGAAAATCTGGTTATCCAAATTTGTCCCGAGAGAAATCAATAGGAAAAACAGTTTTCCGGATGAGAGGAAGTGGTATACCAGTTTAGACTTGGAAATCTTTTTGTCTCTAATTGAATTTTGGCAAGCTCTTATACTTGTATTACACACACCATTTTAGTTTTGGCCTTTTATAATTGATTAATTTTAAATCATTTTGAGATTTAAAACCTTTCAATAAGACATTTAATGCATGAAATATAAAATCATAAAATCACAAGCATATCAAGCTATCTAATTCATGAAGCATAGATCCATATAATAACAAACATATCAAGCCATGTAGTAAAACATAAATCAAGATGCAACATTCATCATTCCAAGCTCATGTCTTATCTTTATAAAATGCTCTTCGCTAAGAGGTTTTGTAAAGATATCCGCAAGCTGATTTTCAGTAGAAACAAATTTGATTACAACATCTCCTTTTTTAACATGATCTCTAAGGAAATGATGTCTAATTTCTATATGCTTAGTTCTAAAATGTTGAATGAGATTCTTGGAAAGATTTATAGCACTAGTATTGTCACGTAAGATAGGTATTTGATCAAGTTTAATGCTATAGTCTCTAAGGGTTTGTTTCATCCAAAGAATTTGTGCACAACAACTACCTGCGGCAATATATTCTGCCTCGGTGGTTGAAAGCGCAACCGAGTTTTGTTTCTTACTAAACCAAGAGACAAGTGAATGGCCTAGGAAGTGACATGTTCCGCTAGTACTTTTTTTATCAACCTTATATCCAGCAAAATCAGCATCCAAATAACAAGTTAAATCAATATGAGTTCCCATAGGATACCAAAGGCCAAGATTAATGGTGCCAATCAAATATCGAAAAATGTGTTTGACAGCAAGCATGTGTGACTCTTTAGGACAAGATTGAAATCTAGCACACAAGCATACACTGAACATAATATCAGGCCTACTAGCAGTCAAGTAGAGTAAGGATCCGATCATACCTCGATATGTCTTGATATCAACATCCTTACCTTTCTCATCTTTGTCCAGCTTGATGGTAGTGCTCATAGGAGTGCTCTTTGCCGTTCCATTATCATAGCCGAATCTTTTGAGTAGATCTTTCACGTACTTTACTTGATTTATGAAAATTCATTCCTCGTTTTGTTTGATTTGAAGTCCAAGGAAGTACTTCAACTCTCCTATCATACTCATCTCAAATTCTTTGCTCATACATGATGAAAAATCTTTACACAACAACTCATTAGTAGAACCAAAAATAATATCACCAACGTAAATTTGAACAATAAGTATATCTTGGTTCTTATGCTTAACAAATAGAGTTGAGTCCGCTTTTCCCATCGAAAAATCGTTTCCAACAAGAAGTTTTTAAGCCTATCATACCAAGCTCTAGGTGTTTGTTTTAGACCATACAAAGCCTTAGATAACTTATACACATGATCTGGAAATTTTTCATTTTCAAAACTAGTAGGTTGTTTCACATAAACTTCCTCCATAATATAACCATTTAAGAAAGCACTCTTGACATCCATTTGATATAAAATAAAATTCTTATGATATGCATATGCTAACAACATTCTTGAAATGCAAGTAACGCAACCCAAGAGGGGGGGGTGAATTGGGTTTTTTTTTAAATTAATGCAATACAATTCGCACAATAAATCAATCTAACGGCTTAATGAAATAGAGAACAATAAATTCAAGCAAGCGTAAAGATAAAAGAGCAAGGGAAGAGAAAAACAAACACGCGGATTTTTACGTGGTTCGGCAATCTCCGCCTACATCCACGCCTCCAAGCCAACCGAGCTCGAGGATTTCACTATCCAAGCCTTGGGAGGCTTCAAGTTTTTACAATTGACTTCCAAGGTGTCAATGAACCTTTACAACCAAGAGATTATCTCCCCAATCTCTTCCCCCCAAGTGTTTCCCATACTTACACACTCACAATTTGATAAGACATGAAAATTACAACAAAAACTCTCTTTAAGAGTGGATATGCAACTAATAGCTCAATAATGATTCAATCAATAATAATTTGTATTTTTGAAGCTCAATATATGTTGTATGATCTTATATTTGCTTGCATTAGTTCTTAAAATGAAGTTTGAGTTGAGTTTTTATAGTGAAAGCCCAAAAACTAGCCGTTATAGGCAAATTCCAGCGCTCAAGCGGTTAGCCGTTTGATTATCCGGCTAGCCGCTCAAGAACAGTAATATTACCGTTATTTTTGAATTTGCTACAGTAACACTATTCACTAAATTTATACTTTGGCCTAAAACTTTCTATAATTATACTATGGCCCACAACGTCATAAACTTTTATAAATAGGTCCAATTTTAGAACTTCTTAAGAATAGTTGTCTTTCCCAAACTTTCTGAAATTATGATATGGCCCCAAAGATTTTATTATTTCGCACAAATGTCATTTTCAACATAATACCCATATTTTTAAAGTTCTCAAAAGCTTTCACTTTAGTCCAAAATATTCATAAATTATAGTATGACCCAAAACATTTAAAATATTTGTAAAAACGTCCAACTCCGAAATTTAATACTTAGTTAAAATCAAAGATTTCAAATCTTAGCATTTAAGTCCAAATTACTTAAATCCACAAAATACTTTACTTTATAAAAATAAAACCTTTTAGTTTATGAATAGTATTTAATTAAATTAATCTCTTGAGCTTCTCAAATACTAAATCATGCATCAATTAAATCATACCGGCTTTACAAGAATTTATCACACTAATTTGTTCGTTGAGCTCTAAACTTTATTCTTGATTTCTCTGTTTTTCCGTTGAGTGTCTTGAACTTGATTCACTTGCATAAATGTTACCCTTCAAAAACTAGTGAAAATGTGAAATACAGTATCTATTAAATCACTTAATACATATGTTTGTTATCATCAAAATTACATTATGAGTAGCCCTTTAGGCTAACAATCTCCCCCTTTTTGATGATGACAAACATCTCATGTATTTTGACATTTATACTCCCCCTTAATACATGGCATATATAATTGAAGACATAAATCAAAATTAAAAACAAAAACTCCCCCAGAATATATGATTTATGATAATTTGTAAGCTCCCCCTTAATATTTCAAAACCATGCATAAATACTTGAAATACAAAATACGTATTACATGTCCTCATTTTCAAAATACATGACTTCTCCCCCTTCATCATCAAAATTACTAGAAATGTATGCTAAGACCGAAAATTTTTAACCAAAAAGACTTATCATATTTATTTCCCGCTTTAAAAAAATAGATATATGCAATTTGAAACAGGATTACCAAAAATAATGCAAAGAAGACATTACCAATTTTGGGCGAGAAAAAAAAAATTTCGGCCTCCCCTTAAAAATGAACAAATCCTCAAATACACAATGTGGTTACAAACACTTCCATATAAGGTTTAACAAGTATAACAAACCAATAACTCCACCAAGTTATCAAGCGACACATAAGACTTAAGCATATAATTAATCAATCCGAAAACATCATCCAAATAACAAGCACCCTTAATTAACATATCCGAAGATTAAATAACAAGCATCCTTAATCCACAAATTAAAAATAACATATCAAACGACATGATATCATCCGCAAATGAAAAACAACAATGCATGAATAAATTTAGTGCAGACTGACAAATAACAAAATAAAATAGAGTGCAAAGGAGATGGTGGATGTGATGAAGCGGATGGTGGTGGAAATCCAAGAGCTGCAAAAAGTTGCTGCTGGCCATCAAGAAGCTGCTGCTGCTGAGCAAAGAGACGCTCTCGCTCGGAAATGGACTGAAGGTGAAAAGCTTCAAGCATAGACTGAAGTTTGTATTGCCGCTCAGAAAGTGAATCCACTTTAGTTAACAGCTGCTGCAACAGATCCTCAGAGTCAGTTGAAGTAGAGTGGGAAGGACCCTCGGAAGGTGGAGGTCGTGAGAGATATGGAGCACTAAGATTAGGAAGCAAGTGTGGGGAACGGACATTGTTAAAGAAACTATGATCTCTAGGAGCAATGTCCCCAACCTTTTTGTTTCTGTTATCTTTACGCAATTGATCATCACTCCAATAATATCCCAAATTAGAAATTGATTAATCGCCTAATTCCCTCGAATTTAAGGAGATTGGCTCGGTTATGGGAACATGGAAATACTCTAGAATTCGGGTAATAATATTAGCATATGGAAGGGATCTTTTGGCTAAATTGGGAGTACTAAGCATATGATTAAGGATAATATACCCAATATTGAGCACCCTCTCCTCTAGAATGCAAACCAAAATGGCTACATCTAAACGACTAACTTCATCCGCATGACCGGCCCTAGGAGTAATCACATGATGAAGAACATAATGAAGAATTCGAGTTTGAAGAAGTAAGGCTTGAGATTTCAAAGGTGAGTTACAGAACGCAGTGGACAAATCACGCCGTCGACAAATATTTCGAAGGGAATTTCAAGGGAAAACCAAGGTTGTTTGATTTTAGCTCTAGCACTATATATTTCCAATCCCTCATTTGGAGTGCCAAGGATAGAATTTAGCAAAGCAACATCAAGTTCAATGTGAACTCTCCCAACATTAGTAACAATTCTATTTGACACTTCCGTATCCATATTCGAATAGAAAACCTTGACTAAATTTTCATAGTAAGGATCTTTAACGACCAACACATTCTTCCATCACATAGCAATAAGTAAATCTTTAAGAGATTTATCACAAATTTGTAAATTCTTCATATTAGTGAGATTGACAAAATAAGGAGTAATTACCGTCCTTGGCTTGAAATGGTCGAGAAAATGTTTCCGAAGTTGGAGTCGAGGAAAATGAATCAACATAAAGTCCGAATAATCTCCATGATCATCCTTATGCTTCTTGGCCACGTGTTTTCCCTTAGACTTGTCACCACAAGCCATTGTTGGAAGAAAAAAGAGCTTAAAAATGCAATTTCGGGTTTAACAAAAATTAAGTGAAATGGATTTGTTTGAGGCAAGAAAATTAATCCTAGAGATGAATGAAGCTAATTTATGATGTAGAGTGAATTAAAAATGGGCTAAAGGAAGCTTGAAAATGAAGAGAGAGAAACGGGTAGAGTGAGAATTTTTTATTTTGGGTTTTATATGGAGAGTTGATGAAATGTTGTTTTGAGAGTGAAAATGAGTGAAAGATGAAGAAATTTGAGAAAGAAAATGGAGAACACTATTCACGCATGAATGGAATGAGGATGTAATGATGAAGAACAAGTGAAGAAATCATGATGGAGAAGGATTTAATGAAGATGAAATGCATGGGTATTAGTTTGAATGGTTGATTTGGGCATGAAAATAGATGAAAAATGAAGAAAATAGAAGTGAAAATGGATGGGTTGCTCACGGTTTTGAGTAAAAGAGAGAGCATGTGCAGAAAATTAACAAAGGAAGAAGAAGAAGCAAAAACAATATGCCCAACCCGTGACCAAGCGGCTAGCCGCTTGGGGGCAAGCGGCTAGCCGCTTGCTCTCGGGTTGGGGACAGTTTCCAAGCGGCTAGGTGGCTAGCCGCCTGGTTGTTGTCCAGCTGCACTCAAGTTGATTTCCGGCTTATTTCGTTCAATTCCGTGACCATTTTGTGATCCCGAAACATCTCAAGAGCCAATTTAATGCATGATTCATGAATTTAAACATCTAAAAGATGATTAATTCAAACAAATAATCCATCCAACAAGCATATATTCATGAAGCACATAAGCATTCAAAAATTAATAAATCAAACACCACATATATCTAACTTGCTCAAACACTTCATCAACATTAATAATCATCAAGCAAACGATTTTAATAGATTCAATAACATAAATAGAGATGTTAAT
>MKYO02000001.1:1663345-1722479 GCA_002013955.2 Citrus medica
CCTATAATGGATTGATGTTCCGGTTTAGGAACCAATTCCCATACTTTATTTCTCTCAAATTGATTTAACTCCTCTTGCATTGCCATAATCCAAAACTCATCATTTTCCGCATCCGCAAAAGATTTTGGTTCAATTTGAGAAATAAATGCAGCATGCTCACATGTGTTTCTAAGTGATGATCTAGTTGTGATACCTCTTGAACGATCACCTAATATTAAATCCTTAGGATGAGAGGAAACATACCTCCACTTCTTGGGGAGTGTTTGAGAACTACCTTCTTGTTGCTCCAGCTCCATATTTGTTTGTTCTTCTCGTCTATCCTCTTGATTTTCTAGTGGTACATGCTCTTGATTCTCTTTTAATAATTCTTCTTGTAACTCTCCATCTGCATCATCATTAACAACTCCTTTCTCCGCAGAGGAGGGGTTAGATTCATCAAACGTAACATGCATGGATTCTTCCACAACTAAAGTTCTTTTATTATAAACTCTATAAGCTTTGCTTGAGTTTAAATACCCGAGAAAGATACTAACGTCAGATTTTGGATCAAATTTACCAAGATTATCTTTTCTGTTTAAAATAAAACATTTGCATCCAAAAACTTTGAAATAACCAATATTGGGTTTTCTATCTTTCCAAAGCTCATAGGGAGTTTTATTGAGATGAAGTCTAATCAACACCCGATTTAAAACATAACAAGCTGTGTTGATGGCTTCGGCCCAAAAATATTTTGGTAATGCATTTTCATTTAACATAGTCCTAGCCATTTCTTGAATAGACATATTCTTTCTCTCAACAACTCCATTTTGCTGTGGAGTCCTAGGTGATGAAAATTGATGCTCAATGCCAAAATCATTACAAAAATTTTCAAATGCATGATTTTCAAACTCTCCACCACGATCACTTCTAATACAAGTAATAGAGTAACCCTTTTCATTTTGAACCTTTTTACAGAAAATTCTAAATGCATCAATGGCATCATCCTTATTAGCTAAGAAAAATACCCATGTATATCTAGAATAATCATCTACAATTACAAATACATAGAATTTGCCACTTAAACTAGCATATCTAGAAGGTCCAAACAAATCTATGTGAAGTAATTGAAGAGGTTTTGAAGTAGAGATATGATTCTTGTTTTTAAAAGAGGTTTTGATTTGTTTTCCAAATTGACAAGCTTCACAAATTCTATCCTTTTGAAAACCAATTTTTGGAAGACCTTTAACTAAATCATTTTTCAAAATTTTTGAAATTAAATCCATGCTTGCATATCCTAGTCTTCTATGCCATAACCAACCATCATCATGCAATGCCGAAAAACATTTATCATGAGTAGATGCACACTCTATATCAATCGTGTAAACATTTCCACATCTATTTCCCATAAATAAAATTTTCCCATCACATACATTCTCAATAACACATCTTGATTTATCAAAACCAACTTTATAACCTTTGTCACATAGTTGACTAATGCTAATCAAATTGTGTTTCAAATTCTCAACCAAACACACATTTTCAATTAAAGTTGAAGAAATTTTACCAACATTTCCAATTCCGAGAATTTTTCCTTTTGAGTTATCTCCAAAGGATACATCTCTACCATTTTTTATTTTGGTAAAACTTGAGAACCATGCATAGTTTCCGGTCATATGCCTAGAACATCCGCTATCCAAATACCATTTATTTTTCTTTTTCTTCAAACCCTGCAAAGAAAATCTTATGTCTTAGGTACCCAAACTGTTTTGGGTCCTTGATCGTTAGCAACGATTCCTTTTGGAACCCACACACATTTGACACCATTATATGCATTCCTTTTTACGGGACATCTATATTTCATGTGACCATTTTTATTACAATAATGACAAACAATCTTATGATCATTTGTTGAGGTAGTAACAAAATAATTCTTATAATACTTTTGCTTCAAGTTAGGCTTATACCCAAGTCCTCCTTTATCAAAAACACATTTTTAGGAGTTAAGCATATTATCCAACATCTTTTGCCCATTTGTAAATTTTAGAACAACATTAATAAGTTCAATATTCTTTTTCTTGAGCATTTCATTTTTCTTTTTCAAATCATCTACATGTGACTCTAAATGCTCATGTGAAGTGCTAGATTTTTTATTTGATAATGCAACTCTATTATGCAAGGTTTTATTCTCTAATTCGAATCCTTTAATCTTCTCATTTAATGATTCATTGCATTTTTGAATGGCATCCTTTTCATTTGTAGATTCTAGCAATTTCTTTTTAAGGCATGCATTCTTTTTACTAATTTTCATCAACTCATCATGCATTTCTTTAAAAGCATCATACAATTCATCATATGTTGGATCACTTACCTCATTGAGATCATCATTATCTCCTAGTGTCATAAGTGCTAGGTTTGATACTTCTTGCGATTCTTCTTCATCGCTTGAATCTTCATCGCTATCATCCCAAGTAGCAACCATAGCTTTCTTCTTGAGTTTGTTGAGAAGTGGGCATTCCGATCTTATATGGCCGGGCTTTTTGCATTCATAGCATATGATTACCTCTTTCTTCTCCTTTTGGTTTTTTAAGTTTCTAAATTTTCTTCGGTCACCGGTTTTCTTAAAAAAATTTCTGAACCTCCTTGCTAACATAGCCAACTCCTCATCATCCGGCTCACTTTCCCCATCACTCTCATATTTAGTGACTTTGCGAGCAATGTTTTTCTTCCTTTCCTCATTTCCTCTTTCAGCTGCCAAATCTTCCTCATAAGAAATAAGAGAACCAATTAAATCATCAATAGATAAGATATTCAAATCTTTAGCTTCCTCATTAGTAGTCCTTTTTGGTCTTCATTCCTTAGGTAACGACCTAATGATTTTCTTAACTTTCTTGCTATTTGAAAAGGTCTTTCCTAGGGCTCCTAGAGTGTTTACTATGCCCGTAAATCTAGTATACATAGAATACACACTCTCATTTTATTCCATTTGGAACAATTCATATTGCCGAGTGTACCTACTAATTTTAGACTCTTTCACTTGATTCGTGCCTTCATAAACAACTTCAAGTTTGTGCCAAATTTCATTAGCATTTTCACAACTAGACACTCTATGAAATTCTTTCTTATCGAGTGCACAAAACAAAGCATTCATGGCTTTAGAATTTAGAGAAGCTTTTCTCTTTTCCAATTCATTCCATTCCTGTGAAGGTTTTTGAATGTCTTCCCCGAATTCATTTTTAGTCAAAGACATAAATGGACCATCACATACAACTTCCCAAATTTCATAATCTAGTGCTTGTAAATAAATTCTCATCCTAATTTTCCAATACGGGTAGTCATTTCCGTCAAAGAAAGGTGGCCCAGTTGTGGATTGTCCTTCCCTAAAGGTTGAATCATTTTGGGTTGCCATGAATCTTTTACTCTAGACGGTTAAGTCCTAACAACAGAACCAAGCTCTGATACCAAATGAAATGCAAGTAACGCAACCCAAGAGGGGGATGAATTGGTTTTTTTTTTTAAATTAATGCAATACAATTTGCACAATAAATCAATATAACGCCTTAATGAAATAGAGAACAATAAATTCAAGCAAGCATAAAGATAAAAAAGCAAGGGAAGAGAAAAACAAACACGCGGATTTTTACGTGGTTCGGCAATCCCCGCCTACGTCCACGCCTCCAAGCCAACCGAGCTCGAAGATTTCACTATCCAAGCCTCCCAAGGCTTCAAGTTTTTACAATTGACTTCCAAGGTGTCAACGAACCTTTACAACCAAGAGATTATCTCCCCAATCTCTTCACCCCAAGTGTTTCCCATACTTACACACTCACAATTTGATAAGAAATGAAAATTACAACAAAAACTCTCTTTAAAAGTGGATATGCAACTAATAGCTGAATAATGATTTGCGTTTTTTAAGCTTGCATTAGTTCTTAAAATGAAGTTTGAGTTGAGTTTTTATAGTGAAAGCCCAAAAACTAGCTGTTATAGGCAAATTCCAGCGCTCAAGCGGTTAGCCACTTGATTATCCAGCTAGCCGCTCAGGAACAGTAATATTACTGTTATTTTTGAATTTACTACAGTAACACTGTTTACTGAAATTATACTTTGGTCTAAAACTTTCTATAATTACACTATGGCCCACAATGTCATAAAACTTTATAAATTGGTCCAATTTTAGAACTTCCTAAGAATAATTCTTTCCCAAACTTTTTGAAATTATGATATGGCCCCAAATATTTTATTATTTCGCACAAAGGTCATTTTCAACATAATACCCATATTTTTTAAAGTTCTCAAAAGCTTTCACTTTAGTCCAAAATATTCATAAATTATAGTATAGCCCAAAACATTGAAAATGTTTGTAAAAACGTCCAACTCCGAAATTTAATACTTAGTTAAAATCAAAGATTTCAAATCTTAGCATTTAAGTCCAAATACTTAAATCCACAAAATATTTTACTTTATAAAAATAAAACCTTTTAGTTTATGAAAAATATTTAATTAAATTAATTTCTTGAGCTTCTCAAATACTAAATCATGCATCAATTAAATCATACCAGCTTTCCAAGAATTTATCGCACTAATTTGTTCGTTGAGCTCTAAACTTTATTCTTGATTTCTCCGTTTTTCCGTTGAGTGTCTTGAGCTTGATTCACTTGCATAAATGTTACCCTTCAAAAACTAGTGAAAATGTGAAATACAATATTTATTAAATCACTTAATACATATGTTGTTATCATCAAAATTACATTATGAGTAGCCCTTTAGGCTAACAATCCTAATGGATTCTAACCTTGCTATAGGTGCAAAAGTTTCATCAAAATCAATTCCTTCTTCTTGGTTGTAACCTTGAGCCACTAATCTGGCTTTATTTCTTACAACCACACCGGATTCATCCATTTTGTTTCTAAATAGCCATTTAGTGCCTATAATGGATTGATGTTCTGGATTAGGAACTAATTCCCACACATTGTTTCTTTCAAATTGATTCAACTCTTCTTGCATAGCCATAATCCAAGATTCATCATTTTCCGCATCCGCAAAGGATTTTGGTTCAATTTGAGAGATAAATGCAGCATGCTCACATGTGTTCCTAAGAGATGATTTAGTTGTAACACCTCGTGAGGGATCTCTTAAAATTACATCCTTAGGGTGAGAGGAAACATACCTCCACTCCTTGGGGAGTGTTTGAGAAGTACTTTCATTTTGCTGTACATTTGTTTCTTCATGATGTTCCTCTTGAATTCCATGTGGTGCGTCCTTTTGGTTGTCATTTGATACTTCTTCTTGTTGTTCTTCTTCTGCATTCTCATCAACAACGACTTTCTCCATAGAGGAGGGGTTAGACTTATCAAATGTAACATGCATAGATTCTTCCACAACTAAAGTTCTTTTATTATAAACTCTATAAGCTTTGCTTGAATTTGAATAACCAAGAAAAATACCAACATCAGATTTTGGATCAAATTTACCAAGATTATCTTTTGTGTTCAAAACAAAACATTTGCATCCAAAAACTTTAAAATAGCCAATGTTGGGTTTTCTATATGTTGACAGCTTCGGCCCAAAAATACTTAGGCAAAGAGTTTTCATTCAACATGGTCCTAGCCATTTCTTGAATAGACCTATTCTTTCTCTCTACTACTCCATTTTGTTGTGGAGTCCTAGGTGATGAAAATTGATGTTCAATGCCAAAGTCATTACAAAAATTTTCAAATGCATGATTTTTAAAATCTCCACCATGATCACTTCTAATACAAGTAATAGAATAACCTTTTTTTCATTTTGAACCTTTTTACCGAAAATTCGAAATGCATCAATGGCATCATCCTTATTAGCTAAGAACAATACCCATGTGTATCTAGAATAATCATCTACAATTACAAATGCATAAAACTTGCCATTTAAACTAACATATCTAGAAGGTCCAAACAAATCTATATGAAGTAATTGAAGTGGTTTTGAAGTATAAACATGAGTCTTGCTTTTAAAAGAAGTTTTGATTTGTTTTTCAAATTGGCAAGCTTCACAAATTCTATCTTTTTGAAAACTGATTTTTGGAAGACCTTTAACCAAATCATTTTTCACAATTTTTGAAATCAAATCCATGCTTGCATGACCTAATCTTCTATGCCACAACCAACCATCATCATGTAATGCAGAGAAACATTTATCATGTATTGATGCACAATCTATATTAATGGTATAGACATTAACACATCTATTTCCTACAAACAAGACTTTCCCATCACATGCATTCTCAATAACACATTTTGATTCATCAAAAATAACTCTATATCCTTTATCACATAATTGACTAATACTAAGCAAGGTGTGTTTCAAGTTTTCAACCAAACACACATTTTCAATGAGAGTAGATGATACATTACCGACATTTCCAATCCCAATGATTTTTCCTTTTGAATTATCTCCAAACGATACATCTCCACCATTTTCGATCTTAGTAAAACTTGAAAACCAAGAGTAATTCCCTGTGATGTGTCTTGAACAACCGCTATCCAAGTACCACTTATTCTTCTTCTTCTTCAAGCCCTGTAGAGAAAATCTCAAGTATTAGGTACCCAAACCTTTTTGGGTCCTTGAGAGTTAGCAATGGTTCCTTTTGGAACCCAAACACATTTCACACCATAATATACATTTCTCTTCACTACACATCTATTTTTCATATGACCATCTTGATTACAATAATGACATACAATTTGATTGTTAATAAATGTATTCTTCACAAAATAACTCTTGTAATATTTTTGTTTCAAATTTGGCTTATAACCAATGTCTCCTTTGTCAAAAACACATTTTTGTGAGTTTAGCAAGTTGTCCAACATCTTTTGCCCATTTGTGCATTTTAGCACAATCTCATTTAGTTCATTGCTCTTCTTTCTAAGCATTTCATTTTCATTTTTCAAGTCATTCATGTGTGACTCTAAGTGCTCATGTGGAGTGATAAAATTCTCAAATCATGCAATTCTATCATACAATGTTTTATTCTCTAATTATAGGTAGGTAATCTTTATACTAAATGATTCATTTTCATTTTTAAGCTCTATTATCTTCTTTTTAAGACATATATTCTTTTTACCAATCTTCATCAACTCATCATGCAAATCCTTAAAGGCATCATGTAATTCATCATATGTAGGAAGAATACTTACCTCATCAAGTTCATCACATGATTCTTCCCCAAAGACCATGAGAGCTAAATTTGTCATTTCTTGTTGCTCTTCATTATCACTTGTTTCCTCATCGTTATCATCCCATGTCGTCACAATAGCTTTCTTCTTGAGTTTGTTGAGGAGAGGACATTCCGGTCGTATGTGTCCAGGCTTCTTACATTCATAGCAAGTGATTGGCTCTTTCTTCTCTTTCTTATTCTTGTAGCCTCTGAACTTTCTCTACTCATTATTCTTCTTGTAAAATTTTCTGAATCTTCTAGCCAACATTGTCAACTCCTCATCATCCATTACGCTTTCCTCATCACTCTCACGTTTTGAAGCCTTGAGAGTAATGTTTTTCTTCTTTTCCTCATTCCCTTTTTCAGCTGCCAAATCTTCTTTATATGAAATGAGAGAACCAATTAAATCATCAATATGTAATACATTTAAATATTTGGCTTCCTCAATGGCAGTCCTTTTTGGTCTCCATTCCTTAGGTAGCGACCTAATGATTTTCTTAACTTTCTCGCTATTTGAAAAGGTCTTTCCTAGGGCTCCTAGAGTGTTCACTATGTCCGTAAATCTAGTACACATAGAGTACACATTCTCATTTTGTTCAATTTGGAACAATTCATATTGTCGAGTGTACCTACTTATTTTAGATTCTTTCACTTGGTTCGTGCCTTCATAAACAACTTCAAGTTTGTGCCAAATTTCATTAGCACTTTCGCAACTAGACACTCTATGAAACTCTTTCTTATCTAGTGCACAAAACAAGGCATTCATAGCCTTGGAATTTAGAGAAGCTTTTCTCTTTTCGAATTCATTCCATTCCCGTGAATGTTTCAGAATATCTTCCCCGACCTCATTTTTAGTCAAAGGCATGAAAGGACCATCATTAACGATTTCCCAAATTTCATAATCTAAGGCTTGCAAGTAAATTCTCATCCTAGTTTTCCAATATGGGTAATTGTTTCCATCAAAGTAAGGTGGTCTAGTGGTGGACTGTCCTTCCCTAAAAGTGGAATCATTTTGAGTTGCCATTGATCTTTAGCTCTAGACGATTAAGTTTAAATAAGAGCACCTTGCTCTAATACCAAATGAAATATAAGTGTGTAACCCAAGAGGGGGGGTGAATTGAAATTTTAAAAATTATCCTAGCAAATCCACACAACAAGCAATCTAATGTCTTAATAAAAACTGAAAGCGATAAGTTCAATGAAATATAATAACAAATTAGTAAGGGAGAAGAGAAACAAACACACGAATTTTTACGTGGTTCGGCAATCCCCGCCTACGTCCACGCCTCCAAGCGATCCAAGCTTGAGGATTTCACTATCCGAGCCTTTCCAAGGCTTCAACCGTTTACAATTGACTTCAAGGTGTCAATGAACCTTTACAATAAAGAGATTATCTCCCAATCTTTTCACTCAAGTGTCTCACACACTCAAACTCTTACAATTAAGATGAAGAAATGAAAGTTACAATAAAACTCACTCAAAGAGTAGATATTCAAAAATGAAGAACAAGAGATGATTCAATGTTTTTGGGATTTGCGAATTGAGAGCTCAAGATATCTTGTGTGCTTTTTTGTTTTTGCTTGTTGGAAAGCTTGAAAATGAATTTGATTTGAGTTTATATAGTTTGAGCTAAAAAACTAGCCGTTATGCACATTTTGGTCATAACTGGCTTTACCATTTATGGACATCCGGTTAGACGCTTAATGTTACCGTTACAGTCATAATTTTGAATTTCTGAACATCTGGTATGCCGCTTGTGAAATTCGGCTAGCCGTTTAAGTTCCAGAGACATTCTGCCCGAATCCGGTCTACCGTTCCAGTTAGCCGCTTGCTACAGTAACTGCTACAGTGAAATATTTTTCAAATTTATAGTTTTACCCTAAAACTTTATAAAACTGTATTATGGCCCAAAATATTATAAAATCTTTCAAATAGGTCCATTTTCTGAAATTCTCAATAATGCTTTGTCAATCCCAAAACTTTATGAAATTATGATTTCACCCAAACTATGTGAAATTATAGAATGACCCAAAATATTTAAATAGTTTCAAATGGTTCCAAATCCGAAATTTTAAAAACAATATCAAAGGTTTTAAAATACTTTCATTTTAGTCCAAAATACTTTAATTCCATAACATTATTTTCTCATTGTAAAAGCACAATTCATAAATCTTTGTTTAATCAACACATGTGGTTTGTTATCATCAAAATCAATATCTATAGTCATATAGTCTAACATACGTTACATGCAATACACCGAATCACAGCCCTAGTGACGTGTTCCATCCAATCAGAGCTTGTTATATGGTGCAATCCTGTGCATCTGAATTATTTTCATCTGATGGCCATGATTTGCTTATCGTATCTTTAAATTGTTTTCATTTGATGACCATGATTTACCTATCGTATTTATAAATAGGGGGCTCCCCACCTAATTCGACAACTCTGAATCCATATTTGAGCTTTATTTTATGTAATTTTCACTTTATCTTATATTTTTATGTATTTTAATAAAATTACTATTTTACCCTTAGTTCAATTATGAGTGGTTAATTTAATATGTTTATTCAACCTCTCTTTTTTATTTATGTGAATTATTTTGACTCATCATGATAGATAGTGAATCTTGTCCAGATTTTACACGGTATATCAGCTCTCTAGTGCAAGATTATTACTATTTGGCATGATGAAAAATTTACACTATATTTATTAGAGAAAAAAACTTCCCTCTAGTAGTCATGGTTCATCTTGACTCAGTGTTGCAGAGAGTGCATCTAAGTTATTTAGTGTGCGATCTTGCCACATTTTCTACAGAAAGATTGTAATCACTTGGTATATTGTGTACTTGACACCATATTTAGTAGAAAATTAATTCTCTTGGCATAATGAGTGTTTGATATCATATTTACCAGAATGAGACTCATGAGGAGTGGAAATACCCGCTTTATGAATTAATTAGAACAAAAAAATGAATATTAAGCCCATAGTGAAGTGTTAAGTGTGAATCTAAAGACTTAAGTGCTCTATATGCATTGTTTAATCTTTAATTTATTCTATCCATTTTTTTAGTACTGCTCAAAAAACTCATATCCAACAATTCATAAACTAACTTAGAAAATTACCCCTAATCATGATTAAATCTACCTTTTTGTTGGGTTGACACTCTCATCATAATCTATACTATTCATGCACTTGCGAGTACAATAAAATATACACAACATTTTTTTTAACAATTCTGAAGACCAATTTACCATTTCAATATTAATTTACCTATTTTTCCTTTAATTTACTACTCCTATATGGGGTTTACAAGATTTTTATTTTATTTCACAGCTAATTTCATTTTCCTATTTTTTTTTATAATTCTGAAGACCAATTTACCACTCTAACATTAATTTACCCATTTTTCATTCAATTTACTATTTCTATGTGTCTTTCATAAGATTTTGTTTCATTTCATGCCTAATGCCAATTTAAAGGTCTTATGTCATTTTTTTAAGTTTTTTTTTTCTTTATAATTCTGAATATCAATTTACCCCTCCAACATTAATTTACCCAATTTTCCTTCAATTTATTACTCCTATATGTGGTTTATAAAATTTTTATTTCATTTCACAGTTAATTTATAAGTCTTATATCATTTTTCTAAGTTTTTAATTTTCTTTAGAATTCTAAATATCAGTTTATCCCTCCAATATTAGTTAATGTTGGAGGGATTTTTCTATATGTAGTTTATAAAACTTTTGTTTCATTTCACAGTTAGTTTATGTCTTATGTCATTTTTCTAAGTTTTTAGTTTTTCTTTAGAATTCTAAACATCCATTTATCTCTCCAACATTAGTTTACTCATTTTCTTCAATTTTCTACTGCTATGTATAGTTTACAGAATTTTTATTTCATTTCACACTTGATGTCAATTTACAAGTCTTATGTCATTTTTTTTTCTTTACAATTCTAATTCAATTTACCCCTCCAATATTATTTTACCTATTTTCCTTCAATTTACTACTCCTATGTGTGGTCTACAAAATTTTTGTTTCATTTCACACTTATTGTCAATTTATAAGTCTTGTGTCATTTAATTATGCTTTTGTTTTTTTCTTTACAATTCTAATTCAATTTATGCCTCCAATATTAATTTACCTCATTTTTCTTCAATTTACTACTCTTATGTACGATTTACATAATTTTTATTTTATTTCACACTTAATGTCAGTTTACAGTCTTATGTAATTTTTTTTTGTTTTTTTCTTTACAATTTTTAACATCAATTTATCCGTTTTTCTTTTAATATCTTTAATCTATTAGTTCTATATGTGATTTTCAAAATTTTTTTCTTATTTTACACTTAATTGTAATTTAGGTTTATTAGTTTAGTTTTTACTTTATACTCAGTCAATGAAATTTTATTGAAAAATTTAGGAAGAATTGAGTAAAATAATGATCATGCGAGGTTTTGGGTAAGTTGGTTTGACTTGACCAAAATCTAGTGTGAAATTAATTAGAGAGTTTGACTATTGACATCTTTTTGGAAGGCTTTGAAAACCTTTTTGTGCATTTTACAATTTTGAATATTATCATATTAAAATGATACTAACAAATTTAGAGTAAATATGAATTTAACTGTTGAATTCATGATGAATCTATAGTAGGTTCACATCTTAATATTTATTTTTATTTATCTAAAGTAGGCTTGGATCATTATTTTTTTAAAATTTGGATATAGAGCTAAAAACATAAGTATATGATGGATTTGGAAGAAAATGTAAAATCATGTCATAAATCTCTTGTGTAAACTTGTTTTCTACAAATTGATGTAATACAATTCATTTATTTGGATTAATATCTCTAGCCACACATTATTTATTTTCATTATTTTGTAATTTCATTTAATCAATAGATTTAGACCACATCAATTTGTATAAAATAATTTTACATAAGAGTTTATATCTCTATAATTACTCATCAAACAATATTGGCAAAAGCAATAAATGAAATATGCAAAGATATCATTAAATTGAAAAGAGTCCATATGTTGAAAAATGTCCCATTAAAATATTATTTTCGAAATCAATAATGATAGAGCTACCAATAATTTCTACAAACTAATGTGAACAAATTGATGTGATATAAAAACATTGGTTAAAAAGTGATAACCATTATTATTTTAATTATGTAAGTCCACAATAATTCTCCTCATGTGATATTAGTTGGGTTGAATTTTTTTTAATACAAGATAACGGTGACTTTACAATATAAATATATATATATATATATAT
This sequence comes from Citrus medica, assembly GCA_002013955.2. Taxonomy (NCBI): domain Eukaryota; kingdom Viridiplantae; phylum Streptophyta; class Magnoliopsida; order Sapindales; family Rutaceae; genus Citrus; species Citrus medica. The sequence continues at coordinate 1,675,796 of MKYO02000001.1, forward strand.
ATATATATATATATATTAGGTGTATGTATAGATGTTTATAAAAATTTCTTAAAAAAATTATAAATCTGTCAATTTTATCTTTAACTTCATTGAAAAAAAGTAATAGTATAACAATTATGGCATTATCGACAAAAAAAAATTGTTCAAAATTAAAATTCATTAAAATGATGCCGTCATCTCAGCTCTTTTTTTTTTTTTTTTTAAGTAAAAGCAGTTAAAAAGAGCATGGCTCTCAAATCTCAACATCACCAAGAAGAGAAAAAGAAAACAAAAACAACGAAAAAAACAAGCTCTCTCTTCTTCGTTCCCATATCTGAATCTTCCTCTCAATTCTCCAAAATGCAAAGCCAATATCCGCCAAATTTGAACCCAAATTCGCTGGCATGAGGGCCCGTACAACCGTCGATCGCAAGCCGTGGTGCAGTATCCGATTCGGGACGATATGCATCTCATTTTGGATTGTAGTTTGGACCGATAATTCGACGGGCTCAGAGAATCTCAAGCACGACTTGTTTCGCAGCTGAAAGAATTTTGGATCATATTGAGTAATGAATTTGTAACTATTTTATTCAAAGTTCAATGTACAGTTTAGCTAGTATTTATAGCTCAGTCAACTTAGAATCCAGCTCACTAATTTCGTTATACAAAATGGCAATCGCAAGTAAAGCGTGTAGCTTAGATTCAATCACAACTGTTAATTCATAATTAATTCTCTACATCACTAACAGCTGTGGAATCTCTGCATAGTTGTTCTGCCACCTGGAATATTCTTTCTCTGCACGTGTGGACTACATCGCTTCACTTGTGTGAATGTCTTCCTTGGTTAACAAGTAAATTCCAGCTGGTATACCCACATGAGTTAATCCAGGTTCAGCTTCATTCTCAAACTTAACAGCAGCTACATGGACATGGATAATATCGGATTCAAACTCAACAGATCTGCTGTTTATACTCTCTCTGTGAACTTATAGTAGATTAATTAGAACATGCAATCACAAATCAATTTGAAAACTTTCAAAGTAACAAATATGTTCAAGTAAATGACACAATAAAAATGTAATAAAAAATAAAGAAAAAATTATATTTGTGAATATCGTGAAAAATTGAATTAATTCGTCTTCTTCAATTTATTTTTTTCCTTTCTTTCATCTTGGTCCCCCATCTAATTTCCTTCTTGTCATCAATGCTTTCTCCATCTCATTTTTTTACCTTCCCTTGAAATAGAAGATAAATTAGCATTTTACATTCACCACTTATCACCAATTGTCGGAAAAAAGCCAGAAAAATCTGCATTCTAGTACATGCAAAATATAGGTTAAGAGAGCCACAGCATCCTTTGGCCCAGACAAGTAGAGCCATTTCTTTTAAGTCAAACAATGGCTTGATCTATGTATATGCTGGATCAAAGAGGTAAGTGCAGTAGGGAGGTCATCAGAGATCAAAGTTCTCGTGCCATCATTTGCACACTCATGGCCACACCTATCACTTAGCTACTGTTTCATATCATATAATTATGTTCATTCAAGACCATATTTATAAAATCTTATCAACCATTTTTCATAAATAATGTGACTTAAGCTCTACATTCTAATATTTACTGACCACCAATATACAATCAGCAATTAGAAAGATTAAACAATTTAATCTTCAAAGTGAAACTGGTTAAACAGAAGATTATAACAAAAAGGATATTTAATGCATAGCTGCAAATCTGGAAAAAAAAAAAACATACAAAGAAGCATGATTTCCATTCTAGAATTGCCATCCAACATTACAGAGAGAATGTCCTATAACTTAAATTAGAGCCCCTATTTTCACACGAAAATACAACAAAAGTATGGCCATGAAGCATATCAGAGATACAAAATTTAACCATATTGTAACTAAAGACAAACAATACTCAATTGCTTCCTAGTGTCCTATAACTTCAATTACACTTTAAGCTCATATCCATATGATTGTGGGATAAAGTCATGGGGCTGATCTAGCATCACATAGGTGTTCTTTTCTACGATCGAATTCAAAATTACAGAAAACTAATTTATTGATAGGAAACACCAACAACTTGAGCTTCAGAGTTTCTTTAAAATTCAGTACTATTCGGAATACTATGAAAACTTCTAGAATATTATTAGACCCATAAATGCACCACATATAAAATTTTCAAGCCATTTGGAAAACTCTACAATTGGTGCTCATAGGATTAATCTAAACCAGTCAAAACTACCTTAAGAAGTCACACAGAAATAGCTGAGATTTGGTGATTTATTAAAATTAAAATACTTAATATATTGCGATGAAAACTTCCAAAACATAAGTACACATATGACTTTATATCATGTTAAAATTTCTGGTCATTCTGATAACATTAAGCTAGTGTTTCGTAAGATAAAATATAAGACAGCAGTTCTTTCAAAGGAGCTTACTACTGAAGCAGCAAAGTTCGGAAAATAATTAAAAATAAATCACAAGTTCAATTACCATGAAACTTTCCAGATTTAAAATAGAGATATTGGAGTTTAATATTTGAAAATTAATTTTTCCTCACTTTGACACCGTTAGGCCATTCGTTTATAGAACCAAACTTGATATATACACAGTTTCTGATAAATTCGGACAGCAACCGACCAATTAGACAAATCCATTAAAAATAAACTATTAGTTCAATTCATTCCAAAATCTCCAGACTTGAATGATACATATTCAACTTTTATTAGTCAAAATTTGAAGCCGATCAAGCATTGTTTAGTCACATTTCGAAGCAATCAATGTTATGATAACAAAGATATAGATGAAATAAATTTATAATTTTACTTTATTCTCTCCAGAACATCATACAGTTCTCGTTTACGAATAACAAAGGCGTAAATAAACTATTTCAATTGAGAATCAAACTCATACAAAGTATTAAGTAGACTAATATTGTGAGAAATTAACAAAGATATATAGAGATCTATTTCGAGTCTCATCCACGAATCAGACTCTTTCTTCTCTGGAGCCTCCGCTGAATCATCGCAAAGTCGGCACCTGCCACCAATGCCACCAGTAATCATCGGTGATTACTAATTGTTACAGTCGGCACTTTAAGCAACGTACACCCAAGGAAATTAACTAGTCCAAACTTGGTCTTGCTTGTATATTTGGAGGTGCAAAATGTTTTTATGTTATGGTAATGATATTGTAGGGAAAATACATAAAATAAGAGGAACATATTTTGAAGTTATAAATAATAAATCGGGAATTTACAAATAACAAAGATTACAGTTGAAACAATAACTAGGACAGCCAAAAGGTCTGTGATACTATAGTTTTTTTAAAGCAAATTTGCCTGCTATTGTCGGGTGCTGTAAGATTTGAATGGCGTCTATTTTTTAGGATACAATGATGATGAATAGTTCTAACACAATACCAAGTTGTTTTACAATAAACTTCTATTATATCTAGACTCCATAAAAAATAAATATATGACAAAGAAGAAATTCATTTATTCTTATTCTTCTATCTATATTCATTTCATCACTTCACTTTCTTGTCATCTCTAATTCACCTCTTGTGTTTTGTTTCTCTTAGCCATGAAGAAGAAACTGTGCCAATTTATAGAATCTATCATCACTTTCTAGCAGATGTGGATTGCAACGGCAGAGTATGATGCATCTGGCCCATTTATTGTGCACTGAAAATTCTAATTCAATTACATGTCAGATAGCTATAATAAATTTGCTAGCCCAACGAGAACACGAAAAATTAGGCTTAAAAGATTTTTTAATGTCACCAAAATCAGATTAAGTGAATTAGCCTGATTTAGGTGGCGTTTGTTTTTTAACTTAATAACTTAAAGTGACTTAACTTAATTAATTAAGTTAATTAGAGGTGTTTGTTTTTATAACTTAATGAGAATTTTTAGATAATTTTGACTTAATAAAATAAGCTAATTTTTTTGGCTTTTTACTTAATGGAGAAATCTGAATTAAGTCAATTACTTGCTAATGTCAAAAATATCCCTGTTTTATAATTTATTTTTCATGTCTATCCCAAAACTCACCCATAGATATTTACCCCACATAAAAATATCCATATTTTTTCTTTCTTATATTATATACGATAAAATTTAAAATTTATGGTATTTTATATATTAAAATTCTAAAATAATTATGTATTCACTTGAATATAGTTTTACTTATAAATGTTAAAATATTGTGGTATTTAATATATTATTTATTTGACATTCAAATTTAATAAGGATACAAATGTAAAAGTACATATTTTCAGCTTTTTAAGTTGAAAAAAACAAACAACTTAATACTTATTTTTCGAGATTCAGACGAAAAAACAAACATATTATTCAGATTCATATATTCAGACCTATTCAGAATTCAGACTAATTCAGGTCTATTCAGATTTCAGATAAAAAAACAAACGCCACCTTAGTAAGGATTTATTTAAAAATATGGGAAAAGGACATTCAACCCCCCAACGTTTAGGAAAAGTGATAAAAAATCTCCTCAACATTTCAAAAAGGACTTATAATTCCCTTTCTATTAACAAACACTGTTTGTTTTAATAGTAAATTTATTTTTAATTACTATTATACCCTTATAATAAAAAAATTAATATATTAATTTGAGATATATCACAATTAATAATTTTTTAAAAGCTTAAAATTGAGATACAATTATTTTTTTACCAAAATTATTTACTATAAATTATACTTTTCTAACAATAATAATATGGTTTTGATTCCTAAAAAAAAGGGTTTAATCAAATTTTGTTTTATTAGTAATAATCACATATGAAATGTTTGATCATTAGAAAGGTATAATTTATAGCAAAAAATTTGGGCAAAAATGTAATTGTATCTCAATTTTTAGTTTTAAAAAAATTATTAATTGTGACATTTCTAAAATCAATATATTAATTTATATTCATTATAAGGGTATAATAGTAATTAAAAGTTAAAAATAAATTTACTGTTAAAATAAACGGTGTTTATTAACGAAAAGAGGGTTATAAGTTTTTTTTGAAATGTTGAGGGGGTGTTTGTCCCTTTTCCTAAACGTTGGGGGGCTGAATGTCCTTTTCCCAAGTATGAAGGATGTAACAGCAAGTTAGCAACAAATTTATGGGTTAAAAAGAAAATAAAAGGTTTGGGCTTTTATGTAAATTATGTACATTCAAGGGCTACTTTTATAAATATCAGTAACTATAAAAGCCCATGAAATAAACGAAAATAGGGTTTTACAAAACCTTTCTTCATTGTTCTCTTTCTATCGACTGCCGCCACAGCACCTGGTAAGCGATAACCCATTTTCTTTTACCACCAAACGGCGCTTTTTTTTTTTTATCTGCACTCTACTTCACCTTATTTTTTGATATTGAATGATTTGATTCTGTTAGCTCTGTCGTGAATTCTGATGTTTTTGTTTTCTGGGTTTTTGATGTTATCATATTTCATGCATTTTTGTATTTAATTGGAAATATCATGAATATATTGACTGGTTCAGTTTCATTTATGATAAAAATGTTAGAGATTATTGAATTTGATTTTGTTATCAGGAGTAAACTTTTATTCTTTTGAATATGGATTAGGCGTTTGCCGTTTGTATGATATGAATTTATTTAATCTGTTTGATCAGGAAAATAGTAAAAAATGGTGCAATATAACTTTAAGAAGATTACCGTGGTACCTAATGGGAAAGACATTGTCGACATTATTCTATCCCGAACTCAGCGGCAAACACCAACTGTTGTTCACAAAGGGTATTCCATTACTCGTCTCCGTCAGTTTTACATGCGTAAGGTGAAATACACTCAACAGAATTTTTTTGAGAAGCTATCTACAATCATAGATGAGTTTCCTCGCCTAGATGATATCCATCCTTTTTATGGAGATCTTTTGCATGTCCTTTACAATAAGGATCATTACAAACTTGCACTTGGCCAAATAAATACTGCAAGGAACCTTATTAGCAAGATTGCTAAAGACTACGTGAAGCTGTTGAAGTACGGTGATTCGTTGTATCGTTGCAAGTCGCTTAAGGTTGCTGCTCTTGGCCGTATGTGTACGGTGGTGAAGAGAATAGGCCCTAGTTTGGCTTATTTAGAACAGATCAGACAACACATGGCAAGGTTGCCTTCAATTGACCCAAACACTCGTACAATCTTGATTTGTGGGTACCCTAATGTTGGCAAGAGCTCATTTATGAACAAGATCACAAGGGCTGATGTGGATGTACAGCCTTATGCTTTTACTACAAAGTCACTCTTTGTAGGTCATACAGATTATAAGTACCTGAGGTATCAAGTGATTGATACTCCAGGGATCTTAGATCGGCCTTTTGAGGATCGTAACATTATTGAAATGTGCAGTATAACGGCGCTGGCACATCTACGATCTGCCGTATTGTTCTTCTTAGACATATCTGGGTCATGTGGTTACAGTATTGCTCAACAGGCAGCTCTTTTCCACAGCATTAAGTCTCTGTTTATGAATAAGCCCTTGATTATTGTCTGCAACAAGACTGATTTGCAGCCACTGGATGGGATTTCGGAGGAAGACAAGAAATTGGTCATGGAGATGAAAGCTGAAGCAATGAAGACTGTGATGGGTCAGGGAGGTGAAGTTGTTGATGATGAGGGAGTGCTATTGACAATGAGCACTTTGAATGAAGAGGGGGTAGCTGCTGTGAAGAATGCAGCTTGTGAGAGGTTATTGAATCAAAGGGTAGAATTAAAGATGAAAACCAAAAAAATAAATGACTGCTTGAATCGCTTTCATGTTGCAATACCAAAGCCGCGTGACCAGAAGGAAAGACCACCTTGTATCCCTCAGGCAGTTTTGGAAGCTAATGCTAAGCAAGCAGCTGAGAAGGAGAGGAGGAAAACTGAGAAAGACTTGGAGGATGAGAATGGTGGAGCTGGTGTATATTCTGCTAGTTTGAAGAAGAATTATATCTTGGCTAATGAAGAATGGAAAGACGATGTAATGCCCGAAATTCTTGATGGTCACAATGTGTATGACTTTGTGGATCCTGATATCTTATTGAGGCTTGAAGAGCTGGAACGAGAAGAAGGTCTTAGGGAGGAAGAGGAGGAAGATGATGATTTTGAAATGGATGGCAAGGAGCTGACGCCAGAAGAGAAAGAAGCGTTGGCAGAGATCAGGAAAAAGAAAAGCTTGCTCATCCAACAGCACAGGATCAAGAAAAGCACTGCAGAAAGTCGGCCCTCTGTACCAAGAAAGTTCGATAAAGACAAGAAGTTTACAACTAAGAGAATGGGTAGGCAGCTATCCTCTTTGGGATTGGATCCCTCTATGGCTATCGATCGTGCCCGAAGCAAGTCTAGGGGTCGCAAAAGGGAGAGGTCTGTTGACGGGGAAGACAAGGATAATGGTGATGTTATGGATATGGACATGGACCAACCTAACAAGAAGTTGAGGTTGAGGTCAATGTCCCGACCTCGGTCAAGGTCAAGGTCACGGCCTCCAAGTGAAGTTGCCCCTGGTGAAGGCTTCAAGGATTCTGCTCAAAAGGTTAAGGCCATTAAACTTGGCAAAAAATCTGTTAAGAAGAGGAACAAGGATGCTCGTCGTGGAGAAGCTGATAGAGTTATTCCTACACTGATGCCCAAGCATTTATTCTCTGGAAAACGTTCCATTGGAAAAACTGACAGACGGTGAAACGTTTAAGGTATATTTCTTGCATTACCCTTTGGTAACTTGCTTCAGCTTGTCTTTTGTATCTTTCTGCTCTTCTCTGTGCTTAGCTGTGTGTCTATTCCTTATGAGTTTTTGTTATGTATGTTTGTAAATGAGAAAATGTTTGATATGCCAATCATCTTTAGCCATTAGAATTTGTTTGATTTTTTGTTGTTTGCTGTTTCTGTGATTATTAGATGAGAATGAAAATTTGCAGTTGCCTGACAAGTAGTTTTTTATTTAGTGGGCGTTGAGCCCTTCTTTCATTACAAGAATACACGTGAGTGCACCTTGTTGTTTACAATCTTAAATGTGTTTGTTAATCCTTCCTATTTTTTTTTTGGGGGGGGAGGGGGGGGGGGGGGGGGGGGGGGGGGGGGGGGGGGGGGGGGGGGGGGGGGGGGGGGGGGGGGGGGGGGGGGGGGGGGGGGGGGGGGGGGGGGGGGGGGGGGGGGGGTTTGATTATTGAGACATCACATAGTTGATAGAATTGGCAATTTGAGGATTTTTACCTAGTCATACTACCGCATATTTTTTGGAGATACATTTTCCTTTAATATTCTGCCCCTTGTTGATTTTCATTGTTTTGAAAATGCTCTATGTTGGTTTATCTTAGTTGTTTATTTCATGGAAATTATCTGTAGACTTCTTGCAGCTACTTTTTGAACTCCTTTTGGTTGATGTCAATGGATATGAAATGTGCATTCTTTTCTATTCACAGAGATAGTCTTTGGTGGGTGAGTTGCTCAGACAACAATGAATAACTAAGAGCATAAATGACATTTATATAAGTCAATGGACTTTAACCCCCTTAGTAGTTCTTAAATCCACTCCATATAAAAACCATCAAAGTAGTGCTGTTTTCATTTCCTTTCAGTCCTTTTTAGAGGTTTTCTTTGTAATTGCAATTTTTTTTTTGGGTCATCTCAGCAATTAATATTGCTTCTTTTCTTGCAGAGAAGAATGGTCTATTTATTGCATCGCTGGATTGAAACTTCTGAGCAATCAATATGGCTTCCCTTATTATGGAGAATGGTTTCTGTGTTGCAGTGGTGCACATATAATGGAATTGTACTTGCCGTTGACTGAACTGTCTAGAGATTTTGAGTGGAGGAGTTTTCCTTTTCCTCTTTCTAAAAATGTTGTTGCTAGGGCGATTTTGAATCTGGGACATTATTCTGAGTTATGATGTAATCTGAGCAGTTGTTACCTTACTGTTTTTTTATTTGTTTGGGGGGGATTAAGAAAAAAAAAGATAAAGATTTGACCTGAGTATTCGTCTATGTTCTGTAGTTGGTGTTTGCTGAACTGTCAAGAGATTTTGGGTGGAGGAGCTAAAAATGTTGTTAGAGCAATTTTGAATCTCTGAAGGTTATTACCTTACTGTTTTTATTTGTTTGAGATAAAGATTTAAAAGTTTACATCTTTGTTTCATAATTGCATAGTGGCCCTAATTTCTGCCAATATATGATAATTCTTCTCCGGTTATCAAACAATTTGCAAATTACAGCCCAGTCGAGCAAAGTTTGAAGCAAAAAATATCATATATGACGAGTCTGTACAGGGCTGGCTCAATGGCATGGATCAAAAAGAACAGATAAGACTCGAAGATGGTGAAGAATTGGACCAGGTGTTGTGCCAATTTATGCTCACTAACAACACAATTGAAAAAGGGAACTATTGATCATGAATCGAGTTTGGAGAATGCCTGTTTACAATTAGCCATTGGTTAACATTCTTTTAAGCACCAAACAGAATCTTGCAAAAAGACTTTCTTTACCGTGGTAAGCATTTCACATGTTTTTGATTTTTTCGAATGATACCCTTTCCTCTTAAAAGATAGATGGATTCACTTCAATCCAACTACAGCCTGTCTTCTTCTTAAACCCCATGCGTCTTATCTCATCACGAATCTTATTTGCATCCTCCCATCTATCAGCACCAGCAAAAGTGTTTGACAGTAATGAAAAAGTCCCAACGCTAACTCCCTTCTTGTTGACAAGCTCTTGCCTGATTCGATCAAACATCTCATCATTCCGATGAATTCTACAAGCATTCAGTAAAGCTCCCCAAACTGACCACTCAGCTTCGATTGGCATCTCTCTAATGAAAGCCTCTGCTTCCTCCAAGAGTCCAGCTCTGCCATACATATCAACAACACAAGCATAATGCTGCATTTGAGGCACAATCTCGTAAACAGTGCTCATAGCTTTAAAAAGTATCAATCCTTGATCAACAAGGCCACCATGACTACATGCGGATATCAATGCAATGAAGGTTACATCATCAGGAAAAAACCTATTAATGATCATCAAAGAAAAGAGCTGCAAAGCTTGCCTGCCACAGCCGTTCATGGCCAAGCCACTAATTACAGTACTCCATGAGATCGTATCCTTGTATGCAAGCATATTAAAGACTTGAATTGCTATACCCACATCACCACATTTAACATACATGTTAATCACAGCGTTCCCCACAAGATTGCTCACAGAAAGATCATATCGAGTACTTATATAGGAATGCACATACTGAACAAAACTCAATGCACTAATCGATGAACATGCTGACAATACATTGACAAGAGTGGCCTCATTAGGCTCAGCTTCCTTTGTTTTCTCCATTTCTTGAAAAACACTCACTGCTTCTTCACAAAATCCTCTTTCTGCATAACCTCCTATCATTGTAGTCCAAGAAACCACATCTCTCTTAGGCATTTTCACAAACAAGTAACCACAACTCGCCACTGACCCACATCTTACATAAAAATCCAATACTGCATTATCCAAAATAATATTATTTTCATTTAAATTCCTCAAGCTATGTGCATGAATAGCTTTGCCTAACTTACGGGACCCTAAACTAGAACAAGCAGATAAAACACTAACAAGTGTATTAGCATTAGGCTTAACATCTATCCCACAAAACATATCAATGGCTTCTTTATGAAAACCACATTTAGAAAGCCCAGAAATGATAGTAGTCCAAGTAACAACATCTGGGAAAACTACGGAGTTAAAAATTTGATGGGCAGAAAAAATATCTTTTACAGTTACGTAAAAATGAAGCAATGAGTTCTGGATGAATATATCATGCAAATGGCCATATTTTATGACATGGGCATGAATCTCTAGGCCTTTTTGGTGTGCATGGGCTAAGGAACATGCCTTTAAGGCTTGAGTGAAGGTGTAGTGATTATATGAAGATGGGCAGTTGAGCATTTTGTTGTAGAGGGGAATTGCATTTTGTGGGGTGGATGATTGTGTTAGAAGTTTTAGCAATGTGTTTAAGATGTGGGGTTGAGGAATTTTAATGATTTGGGCATGGATTTGGTTTAGTTGTTTGAAACTGAGTGTGGGTTTTAGTGACTTTAGGCCGTTTACGGACATGTCAAAATTGTACAAGAAGAACAACTAATGTGGAGATCATGTGATGAACTAAAGCCATATTGTATCCATATCTTCCCTTTTCTCACCAAGGATGCTTAATATTTTTTCGTCCTATAGATAAGCTACGCTAGCTCTTTTCTTCTTTATAGCCAATTTGATAAACGTTAAGACTAACATAAATATATAATAATCACTTTATGAAAGCCTAAATATATAATTAATACGCACGATATGAATTAATTTGAATTAAATCATTACTAGCTTCGTTATTCTAAGTGATTATATGCTATGTGATGAAAAACTTTTTATTAAACTCTTGGATTTAAGAATTCCTATATTATTATTTTTTAATTACATGAGACTAATGTTTATATTATAACTCATATTATATGAAATTATAACTTATATTTACAATCAAACAATTACTGGAACTAGTTTACATTAATTCTTATATAGCACTGCCTAGATTTAAGTGACACAAAAAATACTGATTAATAAAATCTCTTAGTTTGTAAGTGACAAGAACCTTAAATTACCAATATATTATGCTTAGATAACTAAATAAATAATTGTGTCGTCTTACCTATATTTCACTTTGTAAACCACTCTATGACTATTGTTATCATTGGGATAAATAAATTACTTAAAAAACTTCTTAACGAGATTGAAGGCATATCCTCCTATCATTTATTTGTCATGATTGTACTAATTACGTAACCAACTAAAACTAACTTAATTTATTATGTTCGATATTTTGAGTAGGGACGGCAAAAAAAAAAAAAAAATTCCGCGTTTGGCTCGCATTCGTAAAAGTTCGGAAGATTTGAATCTGAAAAAATTTAAATGTACATATTAGAAAATGTAGATCCAGATGCTAATACTAAAGTGAAAAACCTAACATAACCCTAAAAGTAAAGCACACCAACTTGGAATTTATGTGATTTTGTGATGTTTTATTTACAGATTTGTACTAACATTAGACTTGAACTGTTGGACAATTGAATTTATATTATTCTTGATGTTTGATTTACGTTGTGATATTTTTATTTGTGAGTTTATGAAATTATTGTATGTTATTCTAAATGTTGAAAGATTGATTGTTGAATTATAACTGGATTTTATTTAATTTTATTACATCAATTCGTTGAATTTTTTAAATTTAAATTTAGTATTATACAGATTCCTATATCTAAAAAATTCGTTGCATCCAAGTCTGTATACCTTTTTGCAGATATGGATGCTCTATCCAGATGTAGCCATATACGATCCGGATCCGGATTTTAACTCCCTCTTGAGTTTCTATTATCCTACAATTTGAAATACTGAACAGACACTGACATCAAAACCAGGGGAAATTTACGAAAATAACCATTATTATTTTATTATTTTTGCAATTAACCCTCTCAACTTTTTTCTATCAACATTAGCCAAACACAAGCCTTTCTTCCCAAATTATCCTTCTTTGCGTAACAAAACCAACATCGTTTCTCCATCGCCAAACCAAAAGCAGCTTTTCGCTCTTGATTCATCAGTCAACGGCGACCGCAAAAGACAACGATAAAAGTGATATCCGATCATAATTTATCCGGATCAACACAAATCGACATCCGAATCCAACACAAATCGACATCCGAATCCAACACAAATCGACATTACTTACTGGTATGAGTTATTTTCTGAACAACCGGGCTAAATCTGGATCTAACGACAGGCTGCCTGTCGCAGCAAAACTTGGTGCGACAGGCAACCTGTCGCACCAAGCAAGGTGCGACAAGTGCCTGTCGCACCAAATCTTGGTGCGACAGGCACCCTGTCGCACAAAGATTCGGGCGACAGGTTGCCTGTCGCACCCATAATGAAATACATCATTAAAACTGTATTATTTTGATATGGCTGAAATAATTTTTTTTTTATAATTTCAGGCTTAATGAATTCAGTTGTACTTGAATTGTGTTACGATGGTTGGTGGGAGACATTAGAAAATAGTCATATGGAGTACGTGAATGGTAAAAATCGAGCATTTTTTGTTGGAAAAAATTATCTGTTTGATGAGTTATTGGCAAGAGTATACGAGGTGTTACAAATAAACCCTAATGACTATAGTATCACCATGAAGACAACTTTGAGGTCTAGTAACACATTATATCGTATATGTGCACTGCCCATGGATATATTTGATGATGAAATGGTGAGGGTTGTGTTGCATATGGCATCTGACGTAGCCAATTTTGGATGCATTCCTATATTCGTGACCACATCACCTCGAGTTCCGAGTGAAGGTATTGAGCCACATGTCGATACAGAAACTTCATTTAGAGCAAATATGTCTGGCCCCGAAAATGATGAAGAGGTGTTGCCAAGAACAATATCGCTGCAGCAATATTACTCTCCAATCCACGGCAATTATGACAACATTGCTGATAACGGCGTTACGTTAGAGGATGTTGGAGCAACGGTATTTCCAATAATGACGTCGTTGGAGCAACGGTATTCTCCGTATCACAACAATGATTTTCGGGATAATGATGATTTTCATCATGAGACAGAGGGGGATAATGTTTGTGCAGAACTTTGTAATAATACGAGGGGCACTCGTTTCAATAATGATGGTGATGATGGAGGAGCCGGTCCTTCAAATGTTCCGTCGTTTCAGCATGAGGATGAGTGTGAAGACAATACTCCTGTGAATAACAGAGGCAATAGACTTATTCCTTCTATAGTTCGATCGAGAAGGCGAATTGACCCCCTTACAAGTGTTGCTCCAACTTTGCCTTCGAATATGGTTGCTCCAAGCTTTGTTAGCAGTTGTGATTCAGATGATATCAGTATGGGTAAGCTATTTGCTGAGAAAAATGAGTTTATATTACAACTACGCAAGGTTGCCTTTAGAGATAAGTTTGATTTCAAGATTGCACGGTCTACTACGACACGTTTTGAGGCTCACTGTTGTTCAGAATCATGTAAATGGCGTATTCGAGCAACTAGATGTTCGAACGAGCAAAATATTCCGTGGGTGGTGAAGAGAATTGACAATGTACACACTTGTCATAATGAGGTATTGGTTGATGGACGTCATCAAGTCAGGAGCCAGGTTGTCGGTCATATTATCGCAGAAAAATATATTCAAGACAAGAGGATTTATACTCCGAATGACATAAGAGCAGATATGCAACAGGAATACGGTGTTCAGTTAACATACCAGCAGGCATATCGGGCGAGAGAAGTTGGTCTTGAAATAGTTCGAGGCAACCCTGCAGAGTCATACAACTTGCTCCCTAAATACTCTCACGTACTAACTACAGCGAATGAGGGTACAGTCACTCACCTCGAGCAGGATGGAGATGGTAATTTCTTATACTATTTTGTAGCACTCAGATCTTCCATCAAGGGTTTTATGCAGTACATTCGGCCTGTCATTGCTGTAGATGGTACTCATCTGAAGGGGTTATATCGTGGAAGCATGTTCGTGGCAACATGTCTTGATGGTAACAATCATTTGTATCCGTTAGTCATTGGGATCATGGATTCAGAAAACAAAGATGCTTGGGAATGGTTTATGATGAAGTTACACGGAGTGATTGGTGATAGACCTGAGTTGGTAATTATCTCTGATTGATGCACTGCCATAAGGAGAGCCGTTCTTAAAGTTTTTGACAATGCAACTCATGGCGTTTGTTTTTACCACGTCAAAGGTAGCATTAAGTCTCAGTTTAGAATGTCCAAAGCTCTTTGGGATCAATTTGAGCCTGCCTTTATTAATGCAGCAAAAGCATATGGCCACGAGGAATTTAAGAGACAACTTGAAGGGTTGTGGATGATCCACTCGGGTGCGGCTGATTACCTAGAAAATAATGTCGGTACGTGTAATTGGGCAAGGTCGCAATTTGAAGGTAGGAGGTACAGCATTCTTACCACGAACATCGCGGAGAGTGTTAATGCGTTCATGAGGGAACCTCAAAAATTTCCTGTGACTCATCTTGTTGATCACTTTAGGAAAACATTGCAGCAATGGTTTTATGATAGGAAAATTGTGGCTGAATCAATGACTACTCGGCTAACAACATGGGCGGATGAAATAGTCACTGAGAGGAGAACTATAGCTGAAAGAATGATAGTTCGGCCGGTGTCTCCGCATCGCTTTCAAGTTATAGGCGGTGGGCTTAAGGAAGGGTTAGTTGACTTGCAAAAGAGAACTTGCTCCTGCAGAGTGTTCCAGCTTGATCAGCTTGTGTGTGCTCATGCAATTGCGGCGTGTCTAACACACCGGGTGGATTTTATTAACCTTTGCTCGGACTTTTACACTACAGAATCGTTGGCGATGGCTTATGCACAACCAGTAGAGCCAGTTGGTGATGTGGCTGATTGGGAAATTCCAGATGAAATTCAGGAAATGCATGTATACCCACCAGTTGAGGCACCACCACCTGGCCGTCGTAAAGAGCTCAGAATACCCTCGGCTGGCGAGGACGTTGACCGGCGGACTGTAAGATGCGGTCGGTGTCATGAACTAGGCCATAATCGTAAGAGATGTAAGAATCTCATTGCGTCGACTCGAAGTTAGTTGTATTTTGTGTGTTATGAGTTTGTTAAAACTATTATTGTTTTTGTGTTCGTTGGTTAAAACTGTTACTGTTTTTTTTTGTATTGTACACTTATATTTCATAAAACTTTATTTAAAGTTTAAAATGTGAGGCATTAAAATTATATAAACTTAAGTGTCCACCAATGTCTCCCGTACTTTCTCACCTTAAGTCCTTCTTTTCTCTCTCTTCTCCAAAACCTAGGACCCTTCTTCACTCTCGTAACCAAAAACTAATCTTCCTTAACTCTTGTTCTCTGTCAACATCAACCCAGCTCACACTCTTTACAACACAATGCTAATTCGAATGTTAGTGTTGAAATTGAACCCCACTATCTCTCTTGCTGCATGCCCCATCGAAAGGGCCTTAAGGTTGCTGTTCTTTTGAGCGGCGGCGTTGATGGCAGTGTTGCACTTAGACTTCTTCATGCTGCTGGTCATTCTTGCATAGCGTTTTACCTCAAAATTTGGTTTCAAGTATGTTTTACTCTTTCACCTTTTAATTACTTTATGATTCAAGTGTATTGGTGTATATGCTTGCGTGTGTGATATATTTGGAGATTTGGCATGTTTATGTTTATTGGTGAAGCAGTGTTGGAGAAATATTTCCATCATTTGAATTTGTTGAAAGTTTGAAATTTTTTTCAAATAATGGGATAATCCATACTCTTATGGCGATTTGTTGTATGTGTGTGTTGTGACTCAGTTTGGTAATATGAATTCTCTGCGAAGTTAAGCTGAAATTGGGTGTAGAAATATTAGCATTTTGAATTATTTAAATAGAAAGTTGTTTTTCTTTTTAATGTCGCTATTTTTTTAGTTGTTTTTTTTTATGATTAATGTCGCAATTGTTTGAGCGATCATTTGAACTTCTGCATGGTTTTAGTTTTGGTTCTTTGAGGGCATATTGAAAATATATTTATGTTCAAAATGTTTGTCAATATTCCTCTCCAATGTATTAAAATTGGTCTATGCATAGAAGCAGTTGTTTCTTTTCAACACATGATACTACCCTAAAAATATTAAATCTTGTAGTCTATAAGACAGTAGAGCAGGCTGTTTCTAATTCCTCGTTTTGTGTAGGAAGACTTCGAGAACTTTTGGACCGAATGCCCATGGGAAGAAGATATGAAGTATACAAAAGCTGTTTATGATCAGGTTGCCCTTCTCATTTTCAATTGTTTTACCCCTAAGCTATAAACTTTGAATTGCTTTGAAACACATGTGCAGTTTAAAATGATTTAGGAAGCAAGATTTGGATTTTCATTTTTTTTTTGGAGGTGTCGGGGTGGTTAACAAGGAAGTATGACTTACATTTATTGTTTTCTAGTCCAACGAAGCTTCTTCATTTTTCGTTTTCTTATTTATTATGCAATACTAGCTCTTTACCTTCACGATTTTATAAAAGTATCTAGTTCTTATTTATGATTTGCAAAATCTTGTCTTGATCTTATGGTTATAGGTATTGCAGACGGAACACCTTCACAAGTGAAATTAAATGACGTATGTTTTCATTCAGGTTGATGTACCACTAGAAGTGCATTTAACAGATGAATACTGGAAAAATGTGGTATGTATTGCCCCTTTAATGTAGCTTCTTCGATTTATTTTTATTGATTGCTCTATTCAATCAGGAACTTGTTAATATTTTCTTGTGTACCTTAAGAAAATTAATTCAAACTATCTTTTATGTTATTGATCTTCCTTATTGCCATCTTATTCAGTGAGATCTAGAAAAGATCAGGAAAGCTAATTTTCAGTCTTGTATGAATGCATCTGGTCTTCTGTTCAGGTATCCTACATTATTGAAGAATATTGATGCCACCGTACACCCAACCCAGATGTCCTTTGTAATAAAAGAATAAAATTTGGTATGTATCATCTTAACTTGAAGGGTTCTACTAAATCCAATGATTTATTCTTGCTTTTTCAAATTATGTCAGTTTTAACTGTTCAGGTGTGTTCATGGATGCCATCAGCATTATGGAATTTGATTACATTGCTTCTGGGCATTATGCCAATGTTGTCCACTCATCTACGGATCATAAGGATAAGCCTTCTGTATAGAATTATCAAAAGACAAGTTGCTTATTCTGGATATACATTTGTGCTTTCATATTTCTCTCCTGTATTGGTGACTTGATTGTTTCCATTTGGCATGTTTTTCTAAGGAATTCTGCTGAAGCTTTTGCTTTTATAAATGCTCTTATTAGATATTATGACCATTATTCACATAAAAATAGTGATTGTCACTTAAATAACAAAAGCCCAGGGGCACCATGAATTCATCCCCAATTTGTTTATCCTTTTCAAATCTCTTTTATCATAATCTATGGCCAGTCATAGGATTGAGATTTAAACAGATTCCATCCAGATTTGATATATAGTTCTATAATTTTTATTTTTCGTTTTTTTAATTTTCTAATGATGTTATACCGTTGAAAAGTTGAATGATTTGATTGTGCATCCTACAGTAAGCTAATTCATTCTGCATTCATGGTAGAGCTTATATGTCATGCTTGTATAGCGTACTAGTTCTTCAACCTGTATCTATTCCAGTATTTGATAAATTTATCCTTTTAAATTTTTGTAGGTCAAGGATCAAACGTACTTCCTTTCACATCTGTCACAGGCCCAGCTTAGACGACTTATTTTCCACTTGGTGCTATACCCAAGGTTAACAATACCTAGTTTCATTGATATGAAACCTTTATGTTGCCTTATTAATATCAATTTACATGTGATTTATTTCATATTTAATGAAATTGAGCAGTTGCTAGTAATGTGGCATTTGAAGTGGTGAGTGAGTTTTATAGAGTGTGGTTGTGAAAGAGTTAAATGTAAGGCCCTGTGTTGGGATAGTTTGAGATGCCCAGGTCCCACATTTTTTCATAACTTTTCATGTTCTTCCTTATTTGTGTGAGTGTTGACAATGGATTGTTCCCAAAAGATCCTGAGGCTTTTCTTGTCCAGGCTTGTTCCTATGATATAGAATAATATTCCAATAAGGGATCCCTTACTTGAAAGTAAAGGATCCCTTATTATATATATATACTAGCTCCAATGATTTCAATATCACCCACACCACATAAACTTCCGACAACATCTGTAATATTATGAAAAAATAACATAAACATGTTAAAACATAAGGATCAATAATTTCTAATATACACTGAAAGATGAACAAACATTAATAATTAAAAAAAAACTAAGAGGATTGTGTTATCATTCACATATATATTAATGAAATTCGGAGATATGAATTAGAATCCATTGATCGGAATCTTAACAGTTCCTTCTTCTAACATTTTATATCCAAGAAAATAATGTTATACTGATTTGAAAGTAGTCTGTACTCGCCTATAGTTGAAACAACTTTCAAATTCTTAACATTGTACAAAGACCTCTCACTCAACATGTACCAAAACCTTATCACTAATTTTTTCATGATTGTTGCATGCATTAGGTTTTCCTACGAAAAAAAATGCTACAGTAAGTGTAAAACAATTGGGAAAAAAATTAGAGAAAACAATGGGAGAAGGAATTTTTTAAACAACTTTTTCATCAATAAAAATTATGTTCACACTAATTAATTCTTCATTCTTCTTGGTATTAACAGACTCCCACATCCCACAAATCCTAACCCCTATTGTCCAACTATCTTTATTATTGTTCAACTCATGAAGAAAATAGTACTCCATGAAGTACACAATACTAAAAATTCAAATAAGTCAAAAAATAAAAACACAAGAATATTTCTAAAGAGGAAGTTGGTTAAATAATAAAAAAAACTCAAATATAACAAATCTTTAATAATTAATGTTTATAGAGTTTGAAGAAGCCAAAAACACTAAACAAAAGGTTGCATAATTAAATATGAGATTATGACATTAAAATTAGACTCTAGTGGCATTAGTGAAGGAAGGTGAAAGAATCTTTCTTCCTATATTTATTAGTTGATGTATTTTAAGCCACTAAAATTTAATTGTTGGCATAATAAAATAAATGAATGTTTCAAAACTTATAATTAATTATTATTAATGGTTACTTATTGTTGAATTTAAATAGAAAGAGACATGTAATCTTTTGTAATCTAATAATTATTTTCTATTTTTAATATTTTGTAATGTAATTATTTTTTAATCTTAGCCAATATATTAGATAATAGAGAATATAAAAAAATGAGAAATAATGATGTCACAAATCTTAAATACTTAATATTTATAGAGTTTCAAGAAGGCAAAAGGTACTAAACAAAAGGTTGTATAATTAAATATGAGATTATAACATTAAAATTAGGCTCTAGTGGCATTATTGAGAGAAGATGAAGGAACCTTCCTTCCTATATTAATTAATTGATGTATTTTAAGCCACTAAAGTTTAATCGTTGGCATAATAAAATAAATGAATGTTTCAAAACTTATCATTAATTATTATTAATGGTTGCGTATTGTTAAATTTAAATAGAAATGGAAAGAGACATATACTCTTTTGTAATCTAATAATTATTTTCTATTTTTTTAATATTTTGTAATGTAATTATTTTTAATTTCAACCAATATATTAGATAATAAAAAATATAAGAAGATGAGAAATAGTGATGCCACATCACCTCTTCTGATCCCAACTCTATATATATACTAGGAAATAAAACCACACTTTGTGCGGCTTTAAAAACAGAATTTAGTATTATTTTTTTATTATTTTACACTTGATAAAACTGATAAAAAATATGAATTGATTTTTTTTAAAGATGACGCAACCTTATAAAACTAATGTTATTTATGAAAGTTAATTATTTTTTTGTTGACTTTAAAAATATATATTAATGTGTATAGTTAAGTGTACACAACATTTTCATCAATAAAAATTATGTTCACACTAATCAACTCTCCAATTTTCTTGATATTAACAGACTCCCATATTTTACAAAGCCTAACCCTTATCATCTAGCTATCTTTATTATTGTTTAACTCATGAAAAAAAGAATACTCCATGAAATACACAATACAAAAAATTTAAATAAGTCAAAAAATAAAAACACAAGAACATTTCTAAAGAGAATGTTGGTTAAATAATAAAAAAAACAAACATAACAAATATTAAATACTTAATATTTATATAGTTTGAAGAAGCCAAAAGACACTAAATAAAAGGTTGCATAATTAAATATGAAATTATGACATTAAAATTAGGTCATAGTGGTATTGGTGAGGGAAGATGAAAAAACCTCCCTTCCTATATTAATTAGTTGATGTATTTTAAACCACTAAAGTTTAGTTGTTGGCTTAATAAAATAAATGAATGTTTCAAAACTATAATTAATTTATTATTAATGGTTACATATTGTTGAATTTAAATAGAAAGAAGAAGAGACATGTAATCTTTTATAATCTACTAATTATTTTCTATTTTTAATATTTTGTAATGTAATTATTTTTTAATCTCAACTAATATATTAGATTATAGAGAATATAAAAAGATGAGAAATAATAATGCCACAAATCTTAACTACTTAATATTTATAGAGTTTGAAGAAGTCAAAAGGCACTAAACAAAAGGTTGCATAATTAAATATGAGATTATAACATTAAAATTAGACTCTAATGGCATTATTGAGGGAAGATGAAGGAAAATTCCTTCCTATATTAATTAATTGATATATTTAAGCCACTAAAGTTTAATTGTTGGCATAATAAAATAAATTAATGTTTGAAGACTTATAATTAATTATTATTAATGGTTACATATTATTGAATTTAAATAGAAAGAAGAAGAGACATGTAATCTTTTATAATCTACTAATTATTTTCTATTTTAATATTTTGTAATGTAATTATTTTTTAATTATAGAGAATATAAAAAGATGAGAAATAATAATGCCACAAATCTGAACTACTTAATATTTGTAGAGTTTGAAGAAGCCAAAAGGCACTAAACAAAAGGTTGCATAATTAAATATGAGATTATAACATTAAAATTAGACCCTAATGGCATTATTGAGAGAAGATGAAGGAAAATTCCTTCCTATATTAATTAATTGATATATTTAAGCCACTAAAGTTTAATTGTTGGCATAATAAAATAAATTAATGTTTGAAGACTTATAATTAATTATTATTAATGGTTACATATTATTGAATTTAAATAGAAAGAGGAAGAGACATGTAATCTTTTATAATCTAATAATTATTTTTTATTTTTAATATTTTGTAATGTAATTATTTTTTTAATATCAACCAATTTATTAGATAATAGAGAATACAAGAAGATGAGAAATAGTGATGCCACATCACCTCCTCTAGTCCCAACTTTATATATATATATATATAGATAGATAGATATAGATTTTTAATATTTTGTAATGTAATTATTTTTTAATCTCAACCAATATATTAGATAATAGAGAATAAAAAAAGATGAGAAATAATGATGCCACAAATCTTAAATATTTAATGTTTATGGAGTTTGAAGAAGCCAAAAGGCACTAAACAAAAGATTGAATAATTAAATATGGGATTATGACATTAAAATTAGGCTCTAATGGCATTGTTGAGAGAAGATGAAGGAACCTTCCTTCCTATATTAATTAATTGATGTATTTTAAGCCACTAAAATTTAATTGTTGGCATAATAAAATAAATGAATGTTTCAAGACTTATAAGTAATTATTATTAATGGTTATATATTGTTGAATTTAAATAGAAAGAGGAAAAGACATGTAATCATTTATAATCTAATAATTATTTTCTATTTTAATATTTTGTAATGTAATTATTTTTTAATTTTAATCAATTTATTAGATAATAGAGAATATGAGATGATGAGAAATGGTGATGCCACATCACCTCCTCAAGTTTCAGCTTTATATATATACTAGGAAATAAAAGCGCGCTTCGCGTGGTTTTAGAAAATGAATTTAGTATTATCAATTTTTCTTTCTTCACTTGATAAAACTGATAAAAAATATAAATTAATTTTTTTAAAATGAGGCAGCCTTGTAAAACTAATGTTATTTATGAAAATTAACTATTTTTTTTATTACCTTTAAAAATATATATTTAACGTGTATAGTCTAAGTGTACAGACTTTATACATTTTGTAGTTGATAAGTTCCAAATTAAATTTTGTAATTGAGGATCCTTAGCGTTGAATTATAAAAGAAATAAGTACAATATATGTAAAGACTTTTGTAAGTTATTTCGCATCGTTTGTAGCTGCATAGGTGAGCAGTTGTTTATATCAAGCTTGCAGCTATGGCAAGTTCCAATGGGGATCAGCAACACCTAGTGCCAAAATGTTCTTTATCTGTATATAAACCATGTCTCCATGGATTAGAGAGAATGAATGGAGAAACAGTTGATGTAAAAAAGAATGCTTCTTCATGTACTATGTTCTTTTGCAATTAAATCCTCCATAACATCTTGGAAAACTCAACCAAACTACCATTTTGCTGTCTCGATAGTTCCTTTGATTTATCCATTTGTCTACTGAATAATTAAAAATGTGATACCTTGATTTTGTGAACTGATGTGTGAATATTTTGAAATTTAGTATGGTCAATCCTTCTCTTGTGGTAACTCGAGAGACGGCGACATATAATTGACCATGTGTGAGTACTTGCTTAGGGAGATACAAGCCAACATGTTTAAGAGATTGTCCTTGGCTTTTGTTGATCGTCATGGCAAAACATGGTGCCAAAGGAAGTTGTCGTCTGTTAGGCTTGAATGGCCATCGTGATTCATTAGGAGACATAATAATTCTTGGAATTGTGACATTTTGTCCAATATTTGTTCCAGAAATGATGTCACCTCTAATGGACCATTTACCAAGACGAGTGACAATCAATCTTGTGCCGTTGCATAGGCCTTCTATTTGATTTAGATTTCTGAGAAGCATTACGGGAGCACCTTCCTTAAGTCGTATGTCATGATTAGGGATGCCATTGAATTTCAAACGATTCAAAAACTCAGTTGGATATAGAACATCTTCATCATTTGTGTTTGCGCTTGCTTTGCATATACTGTCTGAGCTAAAATAGGTTCTCCCTTGACCAGGTATTATATTCATAATCATCTTGTTCAATTCATGCACCATTTCATTTTTTGGTGTTAATATTGGTCTTTCTTTCAAATATGCTGGATCACTGTAGTTATGCCGAATTGATGGGTAGATAGTGTCGACTATTGATTTCATCATATTTTCTGATGGTTTCTTACAGATATCAGAAGGTAGTTTAACTAAATCTCCATCAATGTCATCATATAATGAACCATCTCCAATCTGCAACAACCATTTGTCAAAAGAAGCTATTTTAGCAGCCTCAGAGCCACTCACGCTTCCATTATAGAGCCTCATATTTGGTTTGAGCTCATAAATTTTGAAAAATGGCCATAAGTAGGATGAGTTAAGTGAAGCATCAACAATGTCTGCTCTTGTCCCCTTTGGCACAACTGGCAATATTTGTCGGAAATCGCCACCACATACTATTGTAAGTCCTCCAAAAGGTTTGATAGAACTATTTTCATACCTTGTTCTTAGAATATCTCTCAAGGTCTTATCCAAAGCTTCAAAGCAGAACTTATGTGCCATAGGCGCTTCATCCCAAATGATCAAAGAAGTTTTCATAAGTCCAGCTAATAAGGTGCCTTGTCGGATTTCACAAGTGGACTCTGCTGTCACATCCAAAGGAATATGAAATCGCGAATGAGCTGTCCTACCATTAGGCAATAACAAAGCTGCTATACCTAAAGTTGCAACAGGCAAGACTATTTTAGAATGTGATCTGAGCTTTGCAATAATTGTATTCCACAAAAATGTTTTACCAGTACCACCGTGTCCATTGATAAAAAATAAACGCCCTTCTTCATTCTCAACAGAATGCATTATTGCTTCATAGGCTGATTTTTGGCAAGCATTTAGGGCAGCAAACGATTTCTCATGCAACTTCTTTAATTGATCACGATCATAATCAAGCTCTTCATTGACCAATTGGTTACCTGAATCTCTTATCAAAAAAGAATTAGGAAGTGGCATTCCCTCTATGTCTGTCAAACTTTTTCCCATTTTCAACATGATAGTTTCAATCTCCAACAATGTGTATGCTTCAACTTGTTGCTCGGTTAACTGAAGATCTTTCAATCTGAATCTTTTCCTTTGCAATGAAGTTATGTCTTCTGATAAAGTAGTATAATTAGATTTCCAAAGTTGGGATGCATCATAAACCTGACAATGAATGAGTATCGTGACAAAAAGATGTCTTAATTCATTTCCAGTCGCCCATATTGCAGCTTCAGTCAAGCAGTCGATCAATTCTTTATCATCGTCTAATAATCCCAAAGCATAGCACGCAGCTTTAAAAGTTGGATATGTCACACCATTTACTGATCTAATACTTTCAAATGAAGTGCTTCCTTTTACAAAATTGAGCAACATTCTCATATAAAATCGTTCTCCACTTGAAGGATGTGCAAAGTAAATTCTTCCGATTGTTAAGCCATTTTTTCTCCTAGTCCAAGTTTTGTCTTTTGAATTCCATACTCAACATGTAGGGAAATCAGAATAAGTTAACTCTCGTGCATCATCATAACTCCTGTTTGCCTCCAACCATTCTGTGAACTTTGTTTTTTCTATTCCAGCTATGGTAAGCACATTTTGTAAGCACTTGGATTCTTCGAATATTACTGTATGCTCTCCCCGTAAATGGAACGGCAATCTTTCAACTGCCGGCTTTCTGTAATGTATGTCAAATTGGAAGATTCGCCAGCAAGCTTCGGTTGCTGATATATATATGCAGTCCAAATATGTTTTGATCTCGTCCATTTCTTGGGTAGTGTCAATAGATTCCATTGTTGCAGTTGTTCTATCAGACCCTTGATGGACATACTTGAAAAGATATTTAATTGATCTCGAGTAATTACAGATCTCAACATTAATATGTGCATCAAATTTGACAATTAAATTCCTGTGATAAGGGACCACATATCGATTATCCAAGAAGACACCTTTTTTTTCGACATGAATACCTGTATTTCTCCTTTTATAGACTAGAAAGCCATTTGTATCCACTGTTGTCTGATCATTAAATTTTTTTGGAAAATGTTTTGTGCACTTGTCTTGCATCATGCATGGAGAGTGAGAATTGTGTTTTCCACACGGTCCATGAATCATAAATTTGTTAACTGCATTATAACCATCAGGATCAACATTTAAGTCAGGGATTTCTGCACTTATTATTTTATCAATATGGTCTGCAGAAGGATTTTTCATTGTTGGATGCAAAAAAAGCAGTATGTGTGCATGGGGCAAGCCTTTTTTTTTGAAACTCAATTGTACATAGACCTGCCACAAAATGGAGTAAAATTTAAAAGTTAGAAATATTGATTTCAATTGTGAAATTATTGTTCTTCCCTGCACTTTTCAATAACAAATGAGTTGAATTTGTTATGGATACGAATTTGAAGTGAACTTACATGCAATTATTTTTCCAAACGGTTGATCTTTTTTCAGAACTTGCATTAGTTGGAATAATTTTATCTCGAAAACTCTGCATATGATATCGACTCGATTGTCATCATTCTTTTGTCCAACTAATCGGAGCATGTTATTTATTTCTTGCCACTTTGGGTTGCAAGTGAAAGTAAGAAATAAATCAGGATATCCTGCCCATTTACAAATTGCCATAGCATCTTGATAATTTTGTTTTCTATATCGTGGTCCCCCCATGTGTGATGAAGGTAGAATAATCGATTTTCTAACTTTCGAACAATCAGAATCACCTCGATAAACAGCATCCATCAAACCAGAGAAAAGGTCTGATCTAAGTTTTTGTTGATTATTCCGGATCCAACGAAATCTTTTTTCTTCAATTGCCATGTAACAATCAACTATATATTATTGGAATAGTCTACCAGCTTGAAGTAGAGTGTGTCCCTCATTCAATCTTTGTTGCAACCTAAAACAATAATATTGCCTCATTGTCAGCTTTTGCCTCTTAAAAGGGCTATCAGTTACGTCTCTTAAAGATATGTCAGGTCTATATCCATCTTCGCCATAAGGATATATTAACGGGTATGTCATGGGCATGAAACTTGGATGCAAATATGTGATTCTTCGAAGTCC
This sequence comes from Citrus medica, assembly GCA_002013955.2. Classification (NCBI taxonomy): domain Eukaryota; kingdom Viridiplantae; phylum Streptophyta; class Magnoliopsida; order Sapindales; family Rutaceae; genus Citrus; species Citrus medica. Next base: position 1,702,578 of record MKYO02000001.1, read on the forward strand.
CTTTGTGCGATGCTCTGTAATAACATCGCGTTGAAAGTTCGCTTCACTGAAATCACCAACTATTAAGCCTGCAACTTCTGAAACTGTTGGCATATTGTATCGACGGCCATCTCTTGTTCTACTATTAAGGAGTCGTAAACGAAATGTAGATTCTGGTTGTGTTTTGTATCTATCCCTCGCCATTCTAAAAGATTTGACCAAATTATTATGTTGGTCCAACATTTTAGATAGTTCATGAAGAATTTCGTGATCAATTTCTGTCTTCATTCCATGTTTTAATAGAGTGTTGATTCTGTTGTCTGTCTCATTTTCAGTATCATAGATATAGAGCTGAGCAAACTGTGGTTTTTTCCCAACTTCTGGCAACAAAGAACCAATGTGATGATAATTCTGACCGCTCATCCTGAAAACATAAGGACCTTTTGATCGATTGATTGATGCATCAACTCGACCACCCAATGTGAAAGCAAACATGGAGTTATAAGCCCTGATATTTTTTCGAAATTTGGAACCCTTTTGTCCAGAATCTGCCCCGAGAAGATATCTGAGTAAATGAGGTGTTTCTTTCATGAATGGAATCTGTACACGACCTTCCATACAACAAAATGTGAATTTGGGATGTGAGACCCTTTTGGTTTTCTTGTTCCGTTCCTCGAACCATAAAATGGCACCACAATATTGACGTGTATGTAGGGGGTCCAAAATTCCAAGGCGTTGTGTAATGAACTGTCAGATTGAACAAATAATAATATTGTAACAAAGTATCTTATTTCGTCTAAGTGAATATGGTAAGAAAAAATATTACTAAATATATTAATATTTTCATTGTACATGTAGTTTCATGCAAATATGTACCATTATTTGATGTTACACCATCCAATGGAAAACTTGTGGACTGATCTATATTCTCATCAAAAGAGAGACACGCTCTTTTTAGTTGTCCATGTTCAACTGCATATTTTTAAAGTTCCAAAGGCAATGAATAAGTTATTAGTTTCAAGTATTACAAGCATGACGAATAACTAATAAAGCTCGATAAATGTAAATATTTATACGTACCTGGGTGAAGAAGGCGCTTTCCTCTGTTTGTTTGGCTCTTTGGATTTATATGTGATGATGTTTTATTATTATCATATCCAGCTTTACCAGGACATTGAAGGAAATTCCCAACTGAAATATGTTAGAAATATATATATTTGTTAATATATATTAACATAAATAATTTAAATTATATAGGGATAATTTTTTTAATTTGTATAGTAGGAATAAAAATCATATTTTCAAGAATCACATACCGTTTGAGTGAAGCAATTTATTGTCACTTCTAATGTCGTCCAACTTCATAAATTTTGTGTAAAAATTCACAATTTGTAGCATCAAAATGATTCTCCTTTTTAAATCATGTTTGTATCTATTATGAATAATCATAATTTTCCGCTTAAATCTTGCATGCTTGAATATGGCCTTCTGCACGACAACATATCCATTGTTTATTGTGTCACACTGGAAATTTGATGCATATTTCCTAAGCTTTAATTTCATAATCCTTTCGTGCCGAGCTAAAGATGAAAGTTGATGCCGCAAGAGACAAACTTCTGGCGGAATATTCCTTGAGTCACCGAAATCGTTAATAGTTGCATAAATCAATTCCATTTACTCTGGTGAACAATAAAGTGAATTCAATATCACAAAATATTCTAAAATTAACAAAACGTTTTATTACAAATCATAACAAGAGAAACCGAAAATATAAAATGTTTTTTTTCAAAAGAGATGAAAAAAAATATTTTTCAATTATTGAAATAAGAATTGCAATGAATTTTTCGAACGAATACATACCATATGTTAGAAAGAACAAAAAAAATCACTAAAAACAAAACAAAATGAAATGGGATTTAATTTAACCAATCCAATTTAATTTTAAACTCATGCAAGTGTCACATTGGCATTAATTTTTGTTGTGCTTATAGCCACGAACAGAGGCTTTTAGATTACTTCTTTATTAGGTACATTGTGAGCTTTTTCAGTTGTGATATTATCAAAACAATCCATGCAAAATAATCATTAATGTAATGTTTTTGTTATTTTCAAACCGATAAATAATTATGAATTGTTTCCATAATTGTGTATTTAGAAACAACGTTAACACATTTTTTCAGAACAAACTTCTAAGTTTGATTGATTTTAGGTCTAATTGCGATACCCTAAATTAATATCGAAAGTCAACAAAAATCCACTTTAACAGTTCTAATGTAAATTTAAAGGCAATTAATTTTGAGTAAATATGAACTAAAACAAAACTTGAACAAAATCTGAATTTATGTGTAATATTAAGGTAGCCACATTGCATTTGAAAATGTCAATTAGTGGGATCTAAATAAATAATCACCTTGGAATTTTTTAATGGTTGTAGGAGTTAATATTACAATACACGGATTGTCATATTTGTTGTAAAAATTTCGATCAAACATCTCCCCCAACTTTTTCCATAAAGTAATCTTTGATATCACCGAGCTATCCATAAAAATTGGCACAAGTGAATAATGTAAAGAGAAAAATTCATTATAAGGATATCGTATTATCATTAAATTCGAAAGTTTTGAATTACGTTATTATACAATTGGTTACTTTTTTTAATTCCAAATCACCAATATTATTATTCCCTATTTCAATATGAATATTACCACTTGACTTTTTTATTTGTGTTTATGAAGAGGTGGGTTGTGAGGAAAAGAAAAAAAACGTTTTTCTTAAGAATTAGAACAAATAATTAGGCAATAATTCAAGGAATTGAGGTTGTTCATTCTACATTCTATTTGGATTTAGAGTGATTTTCATAGATTTTTTCTTTTATTAATTATGCTAACTGCCAAGTACTGTTGTTTATTCTACTGCGTTTGGGAGAAGATGCTTGGGCTGCCTAGAACATATTTTCTAATTAATTTTTCTTGTGAATACATTGAATAATCTCTAAGGGCTATATCCTTTTTCATTTTACTTTAACGATTTTTCTTCAACAAATATTGAATGTATTTAGTGAAAAAGAAAATTAAAAATTAGGAAAGAACTAATAAAATTAGTGAAGTCAAATTGTCGATCAATTCTTATGATAAAACAATAATTAAAAAATATATAGTCATAGTTTTCTTGATTATATTCGACTTATTAATATGTTAAAACTTTTTATATCTTTTTTTTCCAACTTCCCCATTTGGTGAATTTTAAAAATGATATGTTTTTTCCACCCTTTGTCTCCATCTTTTTTCACTCACAAAGAGTTAATAGTTATTAATCAATTATTTTTTTTGTTTGCATAAGAATTAATAATATTGCATACATGTATTGTGAAATAATTGTTTGTTCATAATTTTTTTTTCATTTTTTTAGAAGTCAACAGTCAAATTAATGATATTGAATTAATACATTTTGAAGTTTGCTATTTTGTACTTCTAAGATTTCCTAGAAATGCTTGCAAATGGGAGGCATTAATTTTTCTGTTTACTTTATCGAATTTCATAAAATTCAATTCAAACCAAAAATTGAAGGTTAGAAAAGCAGTTGGATAGTTTCATAAAATTATTATTTTATCATTTAAAAGATATGTACCACATCAATTAAGACTAAATATTAGAATCATTAGCATTGTTCCAATCACACAGGCAAAATCTATCACTCTAATAGTCAAGTACATTGTACAATGCAGTCGAGAACAACTTAAGCATTTAGTTAAACCTTTTCTATCTGTTTATTTCCACAAAACACCAAATATCTAGATTGACACTGGATCCTCCGAGTCAAATATAGCTAGTTCACGTTCAGAAAAGACCCGACTCTTTTAATTGTACCTCCTGCATGCGAATTATATAAAAATTAAATAAAACTACACCAGAGATTAATTAGTCAATAAATATAAACACGAGCTAAAACATGTGTCTACTAATAATTCTTAAACGGGTCTAAGCTTTCAAAGTTTGCATTGAAAAATTAAAGTGAAAATCTTCAATACCTCCACGTGTAAATCGCATAAATTAGACAACCAAAGATTATTCAAAGATTTTTCTTTCTTACCTTATGCTTTTTCTCAAACAAGTAGATAACAACAATTGTAAAGACAAGTGAGCAGTAATCTGTTAAAATAAAGTAATCTGGTGTTAATGAAAATAAGAACAACATATTATGTTTAAAACTAAGTTTTCATAATAATGAAATAGAGTAAACTTATTCTATAAGGATAAACAAATAGAACGCATTGACAAATTGGCATCAAATTAAATTGATCCAAAGAAATTGAGATGCTAAAATTTGATTACGTACACATTGATTTTCAAATAATTAATCCACACATTGTTTTATTCTTCAAACATCTTTAAACACAAAAGCCAACACTTTCACTCTTATATATTACTGCCATAGTAACTTGAACTTGGTGATCAGCTTTTTAATTGATTTGCAGTAGCTCACAATTAATTAAGCTTGATCATCAGTAGCTAGTATTGATCATAAAAATATTTGTTTAATTTACAATCTAAAGTTACGCTCCATACTCTATATATGTGAATTATATATTTGCATCATCAACATTAACATTATAAAATAATCTGTGCAATAGGATGCTCATGGAGTATTTTATTTTCATCACAAAATATATTAAAATTATATTAGACAGAGAATATATCTAACACTTTCTAAACACTAATATATAATAGTTTCTACAAAATTATGAAATATCTGTACTAAAATACCAAAACATAAATATATATAGCCTAATTGGAATCAATAATCAAACTTCAAACATGTCATACTCTAAAGAAATTAAAGCATGATAGTCTGTGTGTTTGACATATTCAACTAAATGTTTGATGAGAATCTGTGATTGTTACCAGCCAATAATGGTTTCTTTAGCAACTGAACTCAACTAAGCAAAACCACAACCAATTACATTTACCAACTCAACTCCTCGCTTCCCCAATTTCCAACATTCTCTTCACTTTTAAAAATGGTAGGTGGTCCTATAAATCCCATACAATTTTTTTCAGTTCCTAGCAGGTGAAGTTTCTTCCACATTTACATAAATTTCGACAGCATCTCCCCACAGTTCCCCAAGTACACGACCTAGATTTATGCATTCATCTAGTATGCACCCAGAGAACATGAGGAGCAGCTATCGAAATTTCCTTTTACGTGAAACAAAACTTCACCTACTTGGAACTAAAAAAAATTATGCATTCCCAAACTATCCAAGTCGGGACAATTCAAGAATTATTAATCGACATATGATCCTCTTGTCATCCTAAGATGACACTGATAAAACATGTGTCTACTAATAATTCTTAAACGGGTCTAAGCTTTCAAAGCATGGATTGAAAAAAAAACGTAAATCAATAAATATATATTTTAAAGAGGTTTAAACAATGAGTGGCATTTGGAGTTAGGATATGAGGAATTGGGCCAAAAGAATTCCACCAATGTTGAAACCAATTTGGGAGGCTTTGAACGGTTATTTTCGAATTAAAGAAAAATAACCAAGAGTGAGATTTTTTGGGGTTTTGGATAAAAAATGTGTTATATCAGGGTTGTTGGTAGTCCCAATAGGAATAGGTCAAACAATGTGGCAAACACATTTGAAAAAAAAAATATATATATATATAGTTGAGTTTATTAACATTACCTGGGTTTAGCGGAGAAAATATGAAGAAGAAGAAGTAGTTTGGGCAAAAATCAAAGGGTTTTGATTTTCATTATTGATCAATTGAAATAGTAGAGTAGTGGACCTTCTCAGCTAGTTCCATGGATGTTAATAAATCTAAAATTTGTTAGCACTTAACATTTGCTAAAGAAACCGTCTTAAGTTTCAATTCTTTAAATTAATGTTAATTAGATTTGACATTGAAGATTAATTATTCACTAAGGCTTATCATATTTTAAAAAAATAAATATAAAAGGTTGCATAATTAAATATGAGATTATGACATTAAAATTAGACCCTAGTAATGGCATTGGTGAGGGAAGATGAAATAATTTCTTCCTATATTAATTAGTTGATGTCTTTTAAGCCACTAAAGTTTAATTGTTGGCTTAATAAAATAAATGAATGTTTCAAGACTTATAATTAATTATTATTAATGGTTATATATTGTTGAATTTAAATAGAAATAGGAAAAGACATGTAATCTTTTGTAATCTAATAATCATTTTCTATTTACTTTAAAGAGGTTTAAACAATGAGTGGCATTTGGAGTTAGGATATGAGGAATTGGGCCAAAAGAATTCCACCAATGTTGAAACCAATTTGGGAGGCTTTGAACGGTTATTTTCGAATTAAAGAAAAATAACCAAGAGTGAGATTTTTTGGGGTTTTGGATAAAAAATGTGTTATATCAGGGTTGTTGGTAGTCCCAATAGGAATAGGTCAAACAATGTGGCAAACACATTTGAAAAAAAAAATATATATATATATAGTTGAGTTTATTAACATTACCTGGGTTTAGCGGAGAAAATATGAAGAAGAAGAAGTAGTTTGGGCAAAAATCAAAGGGTTTTGATTTTCATTATTGATCAATTGAAATAGTAGAGTAGTGGACCTTCTCAGCTAGTTCCATGGATGTTAATAAATCTAAAATTTGTTAGCACTTAACATTTGCTAAAGAAACCGTCTTAAGTTTCAATTCTTTAAATTAATGTTAATTAGATTTGACATTGAAGATTAATTATTCACTAAGGCTTATCATATTTTAAAAAAATAAATATAAAAGGTTGCATAATTAAATATGAGATTATGACATTAAAATTAGACCCTAGTAATGGCATTGGTGAGGGAAGATGAAATAATTTCTTCCTATATTAATTAGTTGATGTCTTTTAAGCCACTAAAATTTAATTGTTGGCTTAATAAAATAAATGAATGTTTCAAGACTTATAATTAATTATTATTAATGGTTATATATTGTTGAATTTAAATAGAAATAGGAAAAGACATGTAATCTTTTGTAATCTAATAATCATTTTCTATTTATTTTCTATTTTTAATATTTTGTAATGTAATTATTTTTTAATTTAAGCTAATATATTAGATATTAGAGAATATAAAGAGATGAGAAATAATGATGCCACAAATCTTAAATACTTAATATTTATAGAATTTGAAGAAGCCAAAAAGCACTAAACAAAATGTTGCATAATTAAATATGAAATTATGACATTAAAATTTGGCCTTAGTGGCATTGTTGAAGGAAGATGAAAGAAACTTCCTTTCTATATTAATTAATTGATGTTTTTTAAAGCCATTAAAGTTTAATTGTTGGCATAATAAAATAAATGAATGTTTTAAGACTTATAATTAATTATTATTAATGGTTACATATTGTTGAATTTAAATAGAAAGAGGAAAAGAAAGGTAATCTTTTGTAACCTAATAATTATATTCTATTTTTAATATTTTATAATGTAATTATTTTTTAATCTCAACTAATATATTAGATAATAGAGAATATAAGAAAATGTAAAATAGTGATGTTACATCACCTCTTTTAGTCAAGGCTTATAATTAATTAAGAGACATGGATAACAACGTGAGTACTGTAATAGTATTGATTTCTCAACCAAATCTTCTGTCTTTTACCCGACTTTCATTTTTCTATTGACGGTAGCTAACTATTGTTTTCTTATTATTTCTTTTATTTAGGTTCAAATTTTATGAGAAATTTGTCAATTTTCAATTATTGGGTGAAATTGGTATGCAAATGATGTGTTTTATAGCAATTTGCGTCTTTCTCATCTTCAAGACTATCATTAGTCGATAATGTTGCTATTACCTCAGGCTCTCGTGAGTCTAAACGTTTTCTAATTAATTGAAAATGATATAATGATTAATTAATTGTTGATAATAAAACCAATTTAATACGACGTCTCCCCATTTCTTTCTTTATTTCTTTTAAACCTCAATCATCGTCAAAACCGTTAAGGGGTTGCAATTAAACACTTAACAAATCTTAAACTTGTTGTTAGCAATTAACATTTGCTAAAGGAACCGTCTTAAGTTTCAATTCTTTAAATTAATGTTAATTAGATTTAAGACGAAAATTAATTATTCACTAAGACTTATCTATAAATAAAAAAGTAGATACAAAATGTTGTATAATTAAATATGAGATTATGGCGTTAAAATTAGACATTGGTAGTGGCATTGTTGAGGGAAGATAAAAGAATCTTCATTCCTATATTAATTAAATTATATGTTATGACGTGAAAAAATAAACAGTCCATTTTTGTATTTTGTATTTTGTGAAGATTTGAAACAATGTGCTTTCTTTTCGGAGTGATAATAATTGGATCCATTGCTTTTTCCTTTTAATGTTTTATAAACATATATTGTCTATTTGCATCAAGTAAGTCCCAATCTCTTTTACAATCACTAATAAAACACCTTTCAATTACTAAACTATAAATATGTGTCATTCAAAATCCAATTTTGTTGAATCTAGATTAAGTGTTAATCTTTTTTTATTTATTTTTTGATATGTGTATACTTATAATAATATATGATTAAAATTTAGTTGTATCTATATTGTTATTTAAAAACTATTAATCAAACGACAAACCTTTATAAAATTCATCACAAAAATTATATCAACATTGAACTTTATTCAATCTCGGTTAGGAGCCTATTTGATATAAATTGATAAACAATATCTTTATTTGATAAAATATAGGGACATTTATATTATTATTATCCAGATTTCCTTTTGGCTCTTTTTCAATGCTATTTTTAGATTTTATACGCTCTCATCTTTTCTTAACTTTTTTATTCTTGAATACAGTAGCTGTCAAAAACCAACGGTTCAAATGAGCTTTTTTGGTGTTTGAATTTTCAAAGTTCCCACTTATTTTATTTATTATTGGAGGACAATAATGTTTTCTTAGGCAACTAAAATGTAAATTAAGTAAAACAGTCCTCCCAAATTAGTTTTGGGTAACTTTGGAAATTAAGGCTAGGAACATGTTGGACGTTAATATATCAAAAACAGAGCAAAACACAGAGTTTTCAGGTGCCCAATTCATTACTTTAATCATTTAAGTCCTCGTGCGGGGACTTGAGTCACTTAATTTGACCAAGTTGATGGCTGGTTAAAATGGTTAGAAAGAGCAAGAGAGGGCAACAAATGAACGAAAATAAAAAATTTCGGTTTTGCATTACAAACTTTAAGTTTATAAAGCCGATCAACAACAGACTTCGGGAGATTGATTTGTGATGGAAGATAGAGAATTTAGGGAGGGTTTCTTCTCTGAAGAGTTAAAAAAAATTGAAATTTAAAATTTTTCAATAAATACAAATATAATATGAATAGTTTCATGTGTTCAGTAGACTAATCATATTAAAATAATGTTAGTAAGGAAAATAATTTAAAAAATATTCGTAATTAAAATAATTTAAAAAATGTAAATTACCTCTCTCCCCTCATTTTTTAAGCAAAAATAAAAATAACTTGAAGTTTTAAAAATAATGAAGTAATTTAAAAATAATCAATTTGGAATAATTCAAAATTTACCAAAGAGATTATTCACAATATCAATCAATGAATTAGAAACATTATGTGTTAAGTGGTATAAGCATACATATAACTATTATTTTTAACTTATTGATCTCAATCTTGAGCATTCAGATTAGATCTTTGGGGTTTCATTTTTCAGATTTAGGTGATTGAAAGTCTGAAACTGAAAGTAACAAAAATTAAATTTATATTTTATCGCAAGTGAAGTGTAGAGATTAATCCAATTATTTGCGTCTAGCGTTTCTTTTTGTTGCTATCACTCTTGTTGATGATGATAAGCCTTTTTTTGCATTGTCACTACCAATTTATTATCTACATTCATCTATAGAACGGAGCAAGATGCCAAGAAAGAAATATAACACAAGAAAAATAAGTTCTCTCAATCGTTCAAAACAAATACATACATAGACAGAAAAATCAGACATATCATATCACACTTAAATATTACCACTTTAAAAAGAAAAAGGGTCAAAAGACTAACACACATGTAAAAAGACGACCAACAATAACACTAAACATGTTTTGTGTATTGATTACTTCCACCATCACTAACTTCATCATCATCAATAATTTGGTTTTTTCTCTTTCTATTCTTACCAGCATTAGTAACATGAAAATCTCCCACAAAATCTTCCAGATTATTTGATAAGATATCATGAGATCCTGTAATTTTTTAATCAAGGAAATTATAATTATGAGTAAACTGAACATGCTAATTTTAATCATAAAGGAAAACAAATGGGAAATAAGAGTAAATAAAATTACCATTTCTTGGGAATGTCCTTCATTTCTTTCATATATTTCCACATTTTCATGATGTGTATTGTTTTTTTCCTACAAAAAACAACAATTAAATATATTTTTTAACATTACATATATTGCCTACAAATTGAACCTAGCATAGGTAGATAATACCTTTTTGTCCGTCTTCAATTCTTGTTCTCGCTCCAATTTCTCATCAGGGGAGAAAAGCTTTGAGACAGTAAAATTCTCAAGTCCCTCTTTCAAATTGTAATAATTCAATTTCAGTTTGTAAACAAAATCTTTTCCACAAAGGCTTTGAATTTCTGCAAGGACATCCTTACTATATAAAGGTAGTCTATTAAACAACTTGTGGGCTAATGTATCAAGTAACTTCTTAGCTACATGATTGAATAAGACAAAAGTTGTCTCTGCCGTTTTATCCATGTCTTTTATATGTATTTTGTACCTACATTAGAATAATGAATTAGAATGAAAAACTAACAACATAATAAGCAATTTTTTAAAAAATTATATTATGTTTCTTACATCACAAGTGGATAGTCACATTCATTTTTGCAAGTGCCACACATATAAATACCATTTGTAGGTATGACCTTTTTTATGCATGTTTTGCACGAAACATAGTACCATCCAAAGGAGTTGTCTATTTCACTAATCTTGCCCTGCACAATAACAATATATTCCTACAATTAAACAATAAACATTTACAAAAATAATAAGGACATTCCAATATTTAGGAACAAATAACACAAATGGATGAGAAGGAAAAAAAATAGAAAAATCACCTTCACTTGAGAACTCCAATCAGCCTCCAACAGTTCTTTAATGCTCATCCTGTTAAGGAACATCTCTTCCTTAAAAGTAATCTTATTCACATTCAAACTTTCAATAACTTGCACAACATTGGAGACGGTGGAAAATCTTTCAATTAATGATGCTACATAATCTATTTGAAGATTTATGTAGATTTTGCTTGCACTTGTGGTAGAGAAATTAACCTCACCTGTTTAGAGCAAATATAACGTAAAATTAAACTTGAACAAAATCTAAATTTGTGTATGATATTAAAATAGCTACATTGCATTTGAAAATGTTAATTAGTGGGATCTAAATAAAATAATCACCTTGAAATTTTTTAATGGTTGTAGAAGTTACTATCACAATACAAGGACCCTCGTCTTTCTTGTACAAGTTTGGATCAAACATCTCTCATAACTTTCTCCATAAAGTAATCTTCGTTGTTACCGAGCTATCCATAAAAATTAACAAAAGTTAATAATGTAAAGAGAACCAATAACTAAAAAATAACATAAATAACTAAAAAATATAAAGTCATAGTTTTCTTGATTGTATTCAACTTACTAATCCGTTAGAATTTTTATATCTCTTTTTTTCCAACCAGCTCCAACGACCTTGTTAACATATATGTTTCCATAATGTTGATTTTGATGATAACAAGCAAGATTAAGAATGATTAATCTTTTAAGCTCAAATTACTTTCTATTTTAAATAAATCATTATTTTCACATTATAAATGTTTCATATTTAATGGAAAAATGATTTTATGAAATTAGTTGTTTTTCAAGTTTATGGTTTAATTGAAAGAATTTTGAAAACTTTGAAATCAACAAATATTGCTTGAAATTTTAGTGAAGGACTTATTTGAAAAGTGTCATAGCATTTTGGGCTATATCATAATTTTAAAAATTTTTGGGATTAACAAAGAATTATTTAGAAATTCTGAAATTGGACCTATTTGCAAAGTTTCATAACGTTTTGGGCCTTAGTACAGTTTTATAAAGTTTTGGGGTCAAACTATAATTTTAAAAAATAGTGCACTGTACAGGTTACTGTAGCAAGCGGCTTACCAGATGTGAAAAACCGGCAAGCCGGATGTTGGGCAGAATGTATCCGAATTGAAAGCGGCTTATTGGATATGGTTAAACGACAAACCGGATTTTGGGCAGTAAGCTTCTGGAGCATAAACGGCTTACCAGATTTCGCAAGCGGCATGCCGAATATTTTAAAATTCAAAATTTTACCTTAACGGTAACATTAAGCGGTTAACCGGATGTCCATAAACGGCAAGCCGATTATGACCAAAATGTACATAACGGCAAGCCGATTATGACCAAAATGTGCATAACGGCTAGTTTTTGAGCTCAAACTATATAAACTCAAAACTAATTCATTTTTGGTAATCAAAGCAAGCAAGAACAAGTGCACACAACATATATTGGGCTTCAACTTCGTGAATCATCATTCATTAAATCATCTTTGTTCTTCAATTTGTATATCCACTCTTAAAGAGAGATTGATTGTTGTATTTTTCATTTCACATCAAATTGTGAGAGTACAAGTGTGAGAAACACTTAGGGTGAAGAGATTGGAGATATAATCTCTTGTTGTAAAGGTTCATTGACACCTTGAAGTCAATTGTAATCGTTTGAAGCCTTGGAAAGGCTTGGATAGTGAAATCCTCAAGCCCGGTGTGCTTGGAGGCGTGGACGTAGGCGGGGATTGCCGAACCACGTAAAAATCCTTGAGTTTGCTTTCTCTTCCCTTGCTCTTTAATTATTGTGCTTTGATTGAACTTATTGCTTTCAATTTTTATTAAGACATTAGATTGCTTGTTGTGTGGATTTGCTAGGATAATTTTTAAAATTCCAATTCACCCCCCCTCTTGGGTTGCACACTTATATTTCATTTGGTATCAGAGCGAGGTGCTCTTGTGTAGACTTAACCGTCTAGAGTTAAAGATCAATAGCAACCCAAATTAGTTCAACTTTCATGGAAGGCCAATCCACCACTAGACCTCCATTCTTTGATGGTAATGATTATCCTTATTGGAAAATTAGGATGAGAGTGTTTTTACAAGCCTTAGATTATGAACTATGGGAAATAGTTTGTGATGGTTCATTCATTCCTAGGAAGAATGTTTTAAGTGAATTGGATAAGAAAAATATGACTTTAAATTCCAAGGCTATGAATGCTTTATTTTGTGCCTTAGATAAAAATGAATTTCATAGAGTTTCAAATTGTTCTAATGCTTATGAAATTTGGAGAAAACTTGAAATTGTGTATGAGGAGACTACAAACGAGGAGGAATTTCATGAAGTGTCGAATTTGGCACTTATGGCAATTGGAGATGAATCGGATGATGAACTTAATGAGGTAAATAATCTTCCTACTTATGATGAATTACATGATGCATTTAAAGAATTGTATGATGAGTGGATAAAAATTGGTAAAAAGAATGCATGTTTTAAAAAGAAAATGGTAGAGCTCACAAATGAAAATGAAACTCTAAGTGCAAAGATTATATGCCTAGAATTAGAGAATAAAACATTACATGATAGAGTTGCATTATCAAATGAGAAACTTAGCACTTCACATGAGCATCTAGAATCACATGTAGATAACTTGAAAAATGAAAAGGATGCTTTACAAAAATATAATGATTCATTAGATGAAAAGATCAAAGAATTGAAATTAGATAATGAATTGTTACATGATAGAATTGCATCATTTAAATGTCAACAAAGTATTTCGTATGAGCATGAAAAATCACATGTTGATAAATTGATGAAAGAAAATGATGTGCTTAAGAAAAAGATTAATGAGCTCAATGAAATTGTGTTAAAATTCACAAATGGTCAAAAGAACTTAGAAAAATTATTAAGCACTCAAAAATGTGTATTTGATGAAGGAGGACTTGGGTATAAGCCTTACTTGAAACAAAAATATTATAAGAATTTTTTTGTTAAGGCTACCTCCACAATTGATCATAAGATTGTTTGTCATTATTGTAATGGAAATGGTCATATGAGTTTTAGATGTCCAGTTAAGAGAAATGTATATTAGGAGTCAAATGTATTTGGGTTCCGAAAGGAACTAAATTTAACACTCAAGGACCCAAGAGTATTTGAGTACCAAAGCACACAACTTGAATTTTTTTTTTTGTAGGTACCACAAATAAGGAATGGTGGAGAGTTCCTTGATGAATCTCATGAGGATAATCATTGGAGCATGATCTAGGAGAAAAAGATGAGACAAGATGATTTAATTGTTTTGGTAATAATGCTTGCCATATTAATTTTGTTGAATGGATCATGATAAATGGATAATAGATTGAATTTGTGAAAGTATACTTGTATGTTTACATGATTGAATTATCATTGTGTTTAACATTGAGTGCTTTATCATGATGCATGGTTATATATTTATGATAATAGCTTGTCAACTCATCATGATAGCTTTGTTTGATTTTGATGATTATGTAATGCCTAAGCTTGATAAATGAATGATATGCTTGAATTATTAATCTTTGAATGCTTATATGTTTCATGATTGTGTAAAATATATACATGATGAATGAATTATATGTGTGAATTCTTGTATCGTTAATTGTGTTATATCATTATTCACTTATAAAATTGACATCATTGTTTGATACGATTTCATATGTTTGGTCTTGTATGCATTTAGGTCTCATGTATTAAATGGCTTATTGAAAAGTTTTAAATCTCAAAATGATTTAAATTAATCAATTTTAAAAGCCAAAAATAAAATGGTGAGTGTAATACAAGTATAAGAGCTAGCCAATATTCAATTAGAGACAAAAGGTTTTCCAAGTCTAAACTGGATTAGTTTTGGTTGCTCTCGGGACAACATTCGGATAACCGGATTTGCTAAGCCTCTTTCTGCCTCATAACCGGTCAGCCGATTCTTCAAATCCAGAAAACCGGATTCGAGTGAAGACCTTTCTGGCACATAACCGAATTTCTGGTTAAAGTCAATACAGAAAGCCGAATTCGTGAAGCCCACATTCTGTCTCAAAACCGGCCAGCCGTTTAAGCAAACCGGCCAGCCGAATTCGTGCTTCTCACTCTCGGGCCAATATACGGCCAACCGGATCACAAATCCGGCAAGTCGTTTTCGGCTTTTATGATTCTAGTCACTAACCGGCTAACCGGTTAGTGAAATCCGGCTAACCGGTTAGTGAAATCCGGCAAGCCGGATTCAGGCATTGATATTTTGTTCATTCTCTTCTCCTTCATTCAGTCAATTGGTTACTCTCTCACTAAAAACCGCTTCCTCTCTCTCGCAATATCTCTCTAAAATCCATCAATCTCATCCTTTTTCACTTCAAATCCTTTATGCTTGTATTTGAACACACCAACATTTACTATTTTTTTTTGGATTATATGGATGTTTGGATTATATGTCTATTTTGAATTATATGGTTTTGATATAGTTATATGTTATGTTCTTTACTTATGTTTTGGATAATTTTGAATTAATGTGCTTGATTTGAGGTTTTGATGATTGATAGGGGAGACAAATATGATATGTTTTTGGATAAAATCATTTTGGTTAAATTTTTAATTGGTCATATATTTAGGGGGAGCATATAATATGATTTTGGATAATATGCATTTTGAACTTTTTGGTTGTCCAAAGGGGGAGACAAAGTAATATATCATTTCAATATTGTTGAAAGGAGGAGAATAATATGCACTTTGAGTATTCTTTTAATGATTGATATTTGATTATGATGATGATTTTGAGATAATAATGATTTGATTGCATAGTTGTTTTATATGATAATTTTATGTTATGAGTTGTTGATTTGGTAATTAATGGAATAATGGTTCATGATATTTTGGTGTGATGATTTGTGTATGGAATTGGCTTGTATCATGATTTATAATAATTTCGGAGTAATATTACTAAACTTGTATTTGAGATAATGCTTGTTGTTAGGGGGAGAATGTGTTGAAATTTCTACTTGGATAACATGGGTAACAAATTTGCTACTCTTATTCTTTTCCTTTAAGTTTTCTTTGTGATGATGAAGGGGGAGAAGAATACATATTTTTTAAATTTATAAAAAAAAAATTGACTACTCCTTTTCTTTGCCAATTAAGTTTTTTTTTTATGATGAAGGGGGAGAAAAATGCATGTATTTTAATTTGTTAATTTAGCTAATTGTCAAATTGTAAAAGAAGATTATATTTAGGGGGAGCAATTTATGGAATCATTCTTTAAATACATGAAATGTTTGTCATCATAAAAAAATGGGAGAATGTTAACATATATGTTTCCATAATGTTGATTTTGATGATAACAAACAAGATTAAGAATGATTAATCTTTTAAGCTCAAATTATTTTCTATTTTAAATAAATCATTATTTTCACATTATAAATGTTTCATATTTAATGGAAAATGATTTTATAAAATTAGTTGTTTTTCAAGTTTATGGTTTAATTGAAAGAATTTTGAAACTTTGAAATCAACAAATATTGCTTGAAATTTTAGTGAAGGACTTATTTGAAAAGTGTCATAGCATTTTGGGCTATATAATAATTTTAAAAAGTTTTGGGATTAACAAAGTATTATTTAGAAATTCTGAAATTGGACCTATTTATAAAGTTTCATAATGTTTTGGGCCTTAGTATAATTTTATAAAGTTTTGGGGTCAAACTATAATTTCAAAAAATAGTGCACTATACAGGTTACTGTAGCAAGCGGCTTACCGGATGTGAAAACCGGCAAGCCAGATGTTGGGCAGAATGTATCCGAATTGAAAGCGGCTTACTGAATATGGTTAAACGGCAAACCAGATTTTGGGCAGTAAGCTTCTGGAGCATAAACGGCTTACCGGATTTCACAAGCGGCAAGCCGGATATTTTGAAATTCAAAATTTTACCTTAACGGTAACATTACGCGGCTAACCGGATGTCCATAAATGGCAAGCCGGTTATAACCAAAATGTGCATAACGGCTAGTTTTTTAGCTCAAACTATATAAACTCAAAACCAATTCATTTTTGGTAATCAAAGCAAGCAAGAACAAGTGCACATAATATATATTGAGCTTCAACTTCGTGAATCATCATTCATTAAATCATCTTTGTTCTTCAATTTGTATATCCACTCTTAAAGAGAGATTGATTGTTGTATTTTTCATTTCACATCAAATTGTGAGAGTACAAGTGTGAAAAACACTTGGGGTGAAGAGATTGGAGATATAATCTCTTGTTGTAAAGGTTTATTGACACCTTGAAGTCAATTGTAATCGTTTGAAGCCTTGGAATGGCTTGGATAGTGAAATCCTCAAGTTTGGATCGCTTGGAGGCGTGGACGTAGGCGGGGATTGCCGAACCACGTAAAAATTTGTGTGTTTGTTTCTCTTCTCCCTTACTCTTTATTTTATTGTGCTTTTATTGAACTTATTGCTTTCAATTTTTATTAAGACATTAGATTGCTTATTGTGTGGATTTGCTGGGATAATTTTTAAATTTCCAATTCACCCCCTTCTTGGGATTGCACACTTATATTGCAGATCTCAATATCACCCACACCACATAAACTTCCGATAACATCTGTCATATTATGGAAAAATAACATAAACATGCTAAAACATAAGGATTAATAATTTCTTATATACACTTAAAGATTAACAAACATTAATAATTAAAAAAATACCTGAGAGGATTGTGTTATCATTCACACGTAAATCAATCAAATTCGGAGATACGAATTGAAATCCATTAATCGGAATCTTGACAGTTCATTCTTCTAACCTCTTAAGAAAAGTTATAACTAAGAAAATAATCTTATACTGATTTGAAAGTGGTCTGTACTCGCCTGTAGTTGAAACAACTTTCAAATTCTTGACATTGTACAAAGAACCCTCACTCAACATGTGCTTAAACCTTGTCACTAAAGTTTTCCTTATTGTTGCATGCATTAGATTTTCCTACAAAAAAAAAAACATATATTGCATTAAGTGTGAAACAATTGGGAAAAAAATTAGAGAAAACAATAGGAGAATGAATTTTTTATACAACCTTTTCATCAATAAATATCATATCAACACTAATCAATTCTCCATTTTTTTTAGTATTAGTAGACTCCCACATCCTACAAAGCCTAACCCTTATCATCCAACTATCTTTATCATTGTTCAACTCATGAAGAAAAGAGTACTCCATGAAGCACACAATACCAAAAATTCAAATAAATCATTTCTAAAGAGGGTGTTGATTAAATAAAAAAAAACCCTGAACATAACAAATCTTAAATATTTAATGTTTAGAGAGCTTGAAGATGCCAAAAGGCACTAAACAAAATGTTGCATAATTAAATATGAGATTATGTCATTAAAATTAGGCTCTAGTGGCATTGTTGATGGAAGATGAAAGAACCTCTCTTCCTATGTTAATTTATTGATGTATTTTAAGCCACTAAAGTTTAATTACTAGCATAATAAAATTTGAAGGAGCCAAAAGACATTCAACAAAAGGTTGTATAATTAAATATATGATTATGACATTGAAATTAGGCCTTAGTGGCATTGTTGAGAGAAGATGAAAGAACCTCTCTTCCTATGTTAATTAATTCATGTATTTTAAGCCACTAAAGTTTAATTGCTAGCATAGTAAAATAAATGAATGTTTCAAAAGACTTATAATTAATTATTATTAATGGTTACATATTGTTGGATTTAAATAGAAAGAGGAAGAAATATGTACAAAGAATATCCACCAATATTTTAGATATTTTAGATAATAGAGAATATAAAAAGATGAGGTTGAAGGAATATGAAAGAACCTCTTTTCCTATGCTTTAGGTAATGTATTTTAAGGCACTAAAGTTTAATTGATAGTATAATAAATTTTGAAGAAGCCAAAAGACACTCAACAAAAGGTTGCATAATTAAATATGAGACTATGACATTACAATTAGGTCTTAGTGGCATTGTTGAGGGAAAATGAAAGAACCTATCTTTCTATATTAATTAATTCATGTATTTTAAGCCATTAAAGTTTAATTGCTAGCATAATAAAATAAATAAATGTTTCAAAAGACTTATAATTAATTATTATTAATGGTTACATATTGTTGAATTTAAATAGAAAGAGGAAAAGACATGTAATCATTTATAATCTAATAATTATTTTCTATTTTAATATTTTGTAATATAATTATTTTTTAATTTCAACCAATTTATTAGATAATAAAGAATATGAGATGATGAGAAATGGTGATGCCACATACCTCCTGATATATATATAGATATAGATTTTTAATATTTTGTAATGTAATTAGTTTTTAATCTCAACCAATATATTAGATAATAGAGAATATAAAAAGATGAGAAATAATGATGCCACAAATCTTAAATATTTAATGTTTATGGAGTTTGAAGAAGCCAAAATGCACTAAACAAAAGATTGAATAATTAAATATGGGATTATGACATTAAAATTAGGCTCTAATGCCATTGTTGAGGGAAAATGAAGGAACCTTCCTTCATATATTAATATTAATAAATTGATGTATTTTAAGCCACTAAAATTTAATTGTTGGCATAATAAAATAAATGAATGTTTCAAGACTTATAATTAATTATTATTAATGGTTACATATTGTTGAATTTAAATAGAAAGAGGAAAAGACATGTAATCATTTATAATCTAATAATTATTTTCTATTTTAATATTTTGTAATGTAATTATTTTTTAATTTCAACCAATTTATTAGATAATAGAGAATATGAGATGATGAGAAATGGTGATG
>MKYO02000001.1:1724081-1753005 GCA_002013955.2 Citrus medica
GATTCAAAGAATGTTGTGAATTCTGAAGAATTTGTTATCGAAGACTTCAATAAAGCAATTGATAATTGGGAATTACCAAAGGTTAATAAAGAAATGATTTATAAAACAAAAAAAGCATGATTTTACAAATCAAAACCCATATTTACCATATGATTGAGGGATCCGTCCCTGTAGTCTTGATTTTCAAAATCTCCTATAAGGCTATGGTCTCTGCGTTCAGTACGCAACATAGATTTCAGTCAAAAAGAGAAGAGACTCTTCTCTTGCAGACTAATCTTTCAAAAGCCAATACCGTCATTCTAAAACCAATCCAATGGATGGATGTCAATCTTCTAGACGAATGGATTCTTGAAGGAGCCACTGCACCAGTGATTCCAAAACAACTTGAGCCAAATACAGAGTTGCAAAATGTAACTCAGTATTCAGATGGTAAAGTAAAATTGTCATTCAGGAGATCTACTTCATCTAGATTCTCCGATAGAGATTCATACTCAAGTATCTCTTCATTAGAAAGAAAATTTACAAAAATACCTTCAGTGGTAAATCTTCAAAGTCAACCTAGGTTTTCCACTTCGGATATACCTAGATCCTCAATACATTCAGTCAATTATGCAACTAGTGTTCCCCATCCCATATACACTAGTCGCCAAAGACAAGAGGAGAAGGAACCTTCTCCTCCGACCTCTCCCACATTTTCTGATGTTACTGAGAACGTAATAAATGTCATAGAAAAAGATTTTGTTTTGGACAAAACTCTTTTTCACAATGATTTTTATTCAGATAATAATAAAGAAAAGAGACTTTGGTTTTTCAAACATTTTCTGAATCAAAGAAAAGAAATTCAAGAAACATATTATGCTTTTGTTAATTCACACAAAATTCATATATTGTTTTTTGATTGGTTTGAGATATATTCTTCAAATAACAACATTTTTTATTCCTTTAAAGAGTCAAACCCTATTACTGTTAGGAAGAAAATCCCTGAGTGGAATCTTTCTGATAGCAATAGAACTATAGAGTCTGAACATCCACCTCTTAGGAGCTTAACTATTGACCATGGTGAACCTCCTATTGAGATTAGAGCCTCACCTTACAAAATCCCAAAACCAAATGATTCGATGCGAATTTAAGTAGTATTATTCAACAGAGTAATTTCTGTAATACTAACTTAAATACTATTGGAAAACAGTTGACTAGGATAGAAAGCCAATTCCAAAAGTCAACCATAAATGTTCCTACTGTTACATTAAAATCGAATTCTGACAAAAAACTTAAAGAACCTATTTTCAAACCTTTCCAGGTTTCGAAAACTAGTCAAAAGCTTATCCAAGAGTCAAAATCAGATTTTGCTAAAGCCATTAGAGACCAATTAGATAGAATAGAAGCTTCTTCTTTTTCCTCTTCTAAGGTCCAAATTGCTCCTGATAGTGCCCAATCCAGCAAGATTGGTGTATTAGAACATGACAATGTTTCTATAGCCTCTTCAGATATAGAAGCATTTAAAGAAGAACATTCTGTTCCTCAAGCCAACAAAATCCATTGGGATCTAGCCCTTCTTACTGTCAGGACTCCACCAGATCTAGCTATAGATAATAGACCAAGTGCTTTAAATCAATCTCGGTTTAATGCAACTTCTGTCTATGAGTGGAATATTGATGGTATGTCAGAGTACAACATCTTAGGATTGTTGCAATAGATGACCATGGTAGCCAATGCCTATAAAACACAGGCGGGAACTTCGGATAGAGCCATAGCTGAAATTTTCGTTGTTGGTTTTACTGGTCAACTTAAAGGATGGTGGGACCATCTCCTCACCAAACAACAACAATTAGATATCCTAAATTCCATTCAAGTTGATGAGAATAATGCCCCTATTCTTGATGAGTTCAATAGTCCAATTCAGAATGCAGTAACCACTCTGATCCTGACTATCTCCCTTCACTTCATAAGTGACCCTTCTCACCTTAGAGACAAAAACGCTGAGTTACTACACAACCTTAGGTGTAGAAGACTCAGTGAGTTCCAAAGCTATAAAACCACTTTCTTCACCAGACTTTTCCTTAGGGATGATGCAAATCATATAACTTGGAAGGAGAAATTCGTTGCAGGTTTACCTACCCTACTAGGAGAAAAGGTTAGGAATTCCATTAAAGCCCTTTATGATAACCGTATCCCTTATGATGAGCTCACCTATGGTGAACTTGTCAGTTTTGTCAATAAAGAAGGCTTAAAGATTTGTCAAGATTTAAAGTTACAGAAACGTCTAAAATGGGAGCTTAAAAGGTCTAAGCAAGAATTAGGCAGTTTCTGTAAATAATTCAATTATGACCCCTTTAAGGCTTCTACTTCCAAAGATTGTAATGGTAAATGTTCTACAAAACCTTACAAGAAACATTACAAATCTAAATTCCGTAGAAAATCCTTTCAAGACCTTAGAGAACCTCATTATAAGAAACCTTTGAGGCCTTATAGGAAACCCAACTTCTCTAAGAAGAAAGAGTTCAAAGCCAAACCAAAAATCCCGTTTAATTACAAAGAAGCCATATGTCACAAATGTGGTATAAAAGGCCATACTGCAAAGTATTGCAGAATGAATAGAAAACTCCATGAGCTTGACCTTGATGAAGAAACCCTCTCCAAAATTGCCTCTTTGCTTATAGAGTCTTCTGACTCTGAGTCTTCCATGACGGGAGACAATGAACCTTTACAGATTGATGAATTAAATGACTCAGACACATCTGTTTCTTTGAGTGACTCCAACACCAGCGATTCAGATTCCTATTTAAAGAAGATAAACGTTTTGACTAAAGACCAAGAAATCTTTCTTGAACTTGTTAAACATATTACTGATCCGAATCTTCAGAAAGAATATCTTGATAAGCTTTTAAAGACACTAGATTCTAATAAAGCAGAAACTTCTAAAGTTCCGATTTTTAAAAAGAATTCTTATGACCTTACCGAGATTTTGGACAAAAAGAAAACGAAGAAAATCATCCCTAATATCCAAGATCTCCAGAAAGAAATCAAAGAAATCAAACTTGAGATTAAAGGATTGAAAGAAAGACAAAAAAATGATTCTGATACTATCCAACTTCTTTTGCAAAAACAACTAGAAGATAATTCTGATAAAGAAGTTGAAACTGATGGTGAAAATGAACAAAATCTTGAAAACATTGAATCTATACCCAATGATTTCTTATTTGTTTTAAAACAAATCACCACCAGAAAGTATTTGATTAAAATTACTTTAATTTTTTCTAAAGATTTTGAAATAGACACCATTGCCCTTTTTGACACTGGTGCCGATTAAAATTGCATTAAAAAAGATATTATTCCTAAAAAATTCCATGAAAAGACAAATGAAAAACTCTCTGACGCCAACAATTCAAAACTAAAAATCAAATCAAAAGTTGATGCTTCTGTGCATAACAATGGTTTTGAATTCAGAACTTCTTTTCTTCTTACAAATGACATACACCATACTGTCATTTTAGGAACCCCATTTATAAATTTAATTACTCCATATACTGTCAATTATGATAGTATATCTTTCAAAGCAAAATCCAAAAAGCTTGTTTTCCCTTTTATTGAGAAACCAAAAACAAGAAATCTAAACATTGTTAAAGCTTGTTCTGTTTATCAAAAAAAAAATAAGAAATCTAAACATTGTTAAAGCTTGTTCTGTTTATCAAAATCAAATCAATGCCATGCTTAAATCTAAACAAAATGACTTGTTTTGTTTAAAAAAGGACCTAAGTCTACAAAGAATTGAAAACCAGTTACAAAATGATTTTATACAAAGAAAGATCTCTGATTTCAAAAAACTTATTGAAAAAGAAATATGTGCCGATTTACCATCTGCTTTTTGGGAAAGAAAACAACATTTGGTAGATTTACCCTATGACAATTTTTTTGATGAAAAACAAATACCCACTAAAGCCCATCCAATTCAGATGAACATGGAATTGGAACAATATTGTAAAAATGAGATAAAAGATTTAGAAAGTAAAGGACTTATTGTAAAATCCAGATCCCCTTAGTCTTGCACCGCTTTTTATGTTAATAAAAACTCCGAAATTGAAAGAGGAACACCGAGGCTTGTAATAAATTACAAGCCTTTAAATAAAGCATTAAAATGGATTAGGTATCCTATATCTAATAAAAAGGATTTACTCCAAAAATTGTGTTCAGCATTTATTTTTTCAAAATTTGACATGAAGTCGGGTTTTTGGCAAATCTAAATCCACCCAAATGACTGCTATAAAACTGTCTTTACTGTTCCTTTTGGACAGTACGAATGGACTGTAATGCCATTCGGTTTAAAGAATGCACCCTCAGAGTTTCAAAGAATCATGAATGATATTTATAACCCTTATTCTGAGTTTTGCATTGTCTAAATAGATGTCGTGTTGATTTTTTCTCAAACAATTGATTAACATTTCAAGCATTTAAAGACCTTTTATTTTGCCACTAGGAAGGCTGGTCTAGCCATTTCTAGTTCAAAAATTTCATTGTTCCAAACAAAAGTGAGATTCCTTGGTCACTATATTTGTAAAGGGACAATCACTCCTATTGAGCGATCACTTTTGTTTGCGGATAAATTTCCTGATAAAATTCTTGATAAAACCCAACTACAAAGATTTTTAGGGAGTTTGAATTATGTTCTTGACTTCTGCCCTAATATTAATCGTATGTCTAAACCTTTGCATGACAGATTAAAAAAGAATCATGTTCCTTGGACAGAGGAACACATTAAAGCTGTTCGATTAATAGAGAATTCTGTTAAGAATATCCCTTGTTTATTTTTAGCAAATCCTGCATTGCCTAAAATAGTTGAAACTGATTCATCTGACTTAGGCTATGGAGGCATATTAAAACAAAGAGAAAATGATAACGAACAGATAGTACAATATGTTTCTGCACATTGGAATGATTGCCAGAAAAATTATTCTACTATCAAGAAAGAAATTCTTTCTATTGTATTATGCATATCTAAATCCCAAAGTGATTTATTAAATAAAAATTTTTTACTTAGAATTGATTGCAAAGCTGCAAAACATGTTTTAGAAAAAGATGTTCAAAATATTGCTTCAAAACAAATTTTTGCAAGATGGCAAGCCATTTTAAGTGTTTTTTATTTCGATATTGAATTTATTAAAGGAGATAAAAATTTTGTTCCTGATTTTCTAACCAGAGAATTTCTTCAAAACATATAATGCCGTCAAAGAAGAAGGACAAAGGTAAAGCTGTTCTTAAAGACACTGAGTCTCATGCAACCTCTAAAGAACCCCAACCAACTCCTTCTAAAGAAAAATTAATTTCTTCTGCCATGCCTATCAAATCCTGGATCGAAATGGTTGAAGAACATGAAGCCCAATATAAAGCCACTACCTCTGATGACCAAGTAAAACAATTGATGAGTTCCATTACAAAATCCCCTGAGCTTACGCTCGCTCTTCAAAGCTTTTCCCAAAGCCAAATTTCTTTTAAAGAAGAAATTGAAAAAGAAAAACCTATTTTTAAAGAGATTTCAAAGCCTCTTCCCAAAATGTGGTTGTCTCTGGTGCAAGTTCATCTTCTCAAATTGTGCTTTCCCAGCCAACGCTTTCAAAGAAATCTTCCGATTGATTTGATAAAACCTATTTTCAAAATATTTTATCAATGGAAGATGGTTTTTACCATACCGATCCTTTCCAAGCTATTTCAAAGTTTTTTTCTAAAGGCTGGTTTTTCAAACCATGGGATTTAACAAAACTCCAGTCTTACTATCAAAGCATTTTAGAAGTTACTGAGTCAGTAAAATTCAAACACTTCTTTCTCAGTAAAACTCATAAAGTGCCAGACTACTCCACAGCTACTATACTAAAAATCCTGAGCCCAAACCAGTGGGGTGACCAACTCCACACACAAAAAAAATTCCTTCCAAATTTTCAAATGTGTTTGCCACATTGTTTGACCTATTCCTATTGGGACTACCAACAAGCCTGGTATAACACATTTTTTATCCAAAACCCCAAAAAATCTCACTCTTGGTTATTTTTCTTTAATTAAAAAATAACCGTTCAAAGCCTCCCAAATTGGTTTCAACATTGGTGGAATTCTTTTGGCCCAATTCCTCATATCCTAACTCCAAATGCCACTCATTGTTTAAACCTCTTTAAAGCCCACTACATTCCTTTTGAATCCGAGAAAAAGGTTTCCCCCATTTCTCTATTTCTGTACAAATTTCTTCCTTCCATGGGTATGGATGTGGAACCTCAGATTTCATACCCAAGATAGCTAGCTCATCTTACAAAGAACATTCAAAGTAAAATGGTGATCAAAGTTTGATGAACAGTCTAAATTGACGGACACTCTAATCCGCAATTGGCTCTGTTCTAAAGGTTTCTTACCTCAAACTATTAAAGCCAAAAAAGCCCAAGACACCTTTCTAACTCAAAAATCCAAAGCCCAATCCTTGTTGGCGAGTTCCAAATCTGAAGAAGAATATTTTAAAGTCATGGAACAGCTCCTCACATTAAGATCAAAGTCTTCCGTTGCTGACTCCTCTGATGAAGATGATGATCAAGATGAAAAGCCATTCATATCCCTTGGAGACGAAAATAAAGACGATTGTTTTAGAATTTTCTCTCCTATAAAGCATTGTAAATAATTGTTATAAATTTTCTTTAAAGCATTGTACATGCTTCTCATGTAAAAAAAAAAGAGTAATTTTCATTGTATTTTCCTTTGTATTTTCATTTTTATACGATTATTTGTACCCTCGGGTGGTCCTTTGGACACAAGTGAGAGCGCACATGTCTCTTCACCCGAATTAAAATTAAAAAGCACTGTATCATCCAAAGCTTACTGTTTCAAGCAGCTCCGCTCCCGCTACAGTTGAAGAGCTACGGGGCCGCTACAGTTTAAAATTTCTATCCATGTATAAAAATCGGGAGGAAGACTTAGACTCCTCAGATTTTTCAGATCTAGTTTTCTTTTTCTTCTTCTTCTTCTTCTTCTTCTTCTCTCTCTCTCTCTCTCTCTCTCTCTTTCTCTTTCTTTTTGGGAAGTCTGGTCAAGACATCCAGAGAGCCTTTCCCGTCTTGTAAATGATCAAGACATCAAGGGAGCTTTCTGTCTTGTAATCTTCCCGTCTTTCAATCTTTCTTTCGAAATAGATCTGTAAAATTGTACAAAGATTTGAGTTCAAAGAAATAAAGAAACATGTATGTTTAATTTCTTTTCTTGTAAATTTATTTAAAGCTTTGATGTATGTTTAAAGTTTCTGTAATTTAATTTAAAGCACTTTAAATTTCCGTAATTTTATGTTTCTATACTTTTCTTTAAAGCAATTTATTTTCCACATTTACATTAAAAGCATTTTATTTTCCAAAGCATGCTTGCAGACTGATCTGTATTAGATCTGCTTTACAAATTGTACGTTCCTCTGAGGCAACGAGACCAGATCTCAATCCTTAGTTGTATTCTTTCTCTTCTCCCTCCATTCCTTCAGAGCACTATTTCTGGGAACCGGATCTAATACTGTGTATACACCCAGCCTTAGATCTTGTTGCTAGGCTTGCTTAGAAATCAATAGGTCTAATAAAATTAAAGTGGTATATTAGGCTGGTGTTGAGTGTTAGAAAATGTATATTTATGAAGGAGAAAATCGTCATTTTACACTATAAGTTTTACTAACACCTTTACTTTTATGAATTTAACATTCTTTTGATTTAATTCCATGCGTTTTATTTTAATTAAGTATTTTATGTATTTTAGGGGCATTATAGTCATTTCATAATAAAGGAGAGATCAGACAAAATAAAGAAACATGTATGTTTAATTTCTTTTCTTGTAAATTTATTTAAAGCTTTGATGTATGTTTAAAGTTTTTGTAATTTAATTTAAAGCACTTTAAATTTCCGCAATTTTATGTTTCTGTACTTTTCTTTAAAGTAATTTATTTTCCGCATTTAAATTAAAAGCATTTTATTTTCCAAAGCATGCTTGCAGACTGATCTGTATCAGATCTGCTTTACAAATTGTACGTTCCTCTGAGGCAACGAGACCAGATCTCAATCCTCAGTTGTATTCTTTCTCTTCTCCCTCCATTCCTTCAGAGCACTATTTCCGGGAACCGGATCTAGTACTGTGTATGCACCCAGCCTTAGATCTATTTTTTAGGCCTTAGATCTTGTTGCTAGGCTTGCTTAGAAATCAATAGGTCTAATAAAATTAAAGTGGTATATTAGGCTGGAAACCAGGGTGCAGGGATCCTGATCAATTCTAAGTTTGATCAGACCTGAAGGCCGTTAACTCAGGCATTCTCAGGTGTAACAATACCACGTACCCTTGTTTGATCACTAAAAATAAATTATTATTATTATTATTATTATTATATATATATATATATAGACAGAGAGAGAGAGAGTAATTCTTTAATGAGGACACCAACATTTTAAAAAGTTGACGATGCCACTAACAAACAAAAAAATACAGTTTCTAATGCATTGAAATTTAAGTGGCAGGGATGCCCTCATTCGAGAAGGACAAATACACACACACATATACCTTCACTATGATTGAAAAGAGAATTGGATTGGAAAAAAAATCTCATAATACGTCTGTGCTGAGTCTATTGAATGCTTGCAAGAGCTGTCCATCTTCCAAGTCTTGGGCTGAAATCCTTAGAATATTCAAACCATGTTAGTGCAATTACCATTGAATTTTACATATTTAAAATGTGAATCTGGGACTTAGATGGGGATTCTCTTCCCTTGTGCCAAATGATGAATTTTATAAATGTAGTTACCTTGTAGGCAGATTAGATGTCCTAGTTTCTACTTACCATTGTGCGGAAGTTTTGCATACACGTGCTTTTCTTTTCTTTTTCAGTTCTATTGTTGTAAATTCTCTCTACCAAATTATCAGTAGGAAGAAGTTCGCAAGCTTGCTACAAAATTTGATCTGCCTAATAAGGATAAAAAGGATTCATAGAGAATCTGCTTCCTGGGGAAGGTAGGCTCTGCAAGCTGTTGTTTTTAGATTAAAATTCTTCTAGATTTAAGTTATAATCCAATTTCTACAACACTATATAGAATAATAGTTTTTGAACCTGTTTGAGCATATTACCTTTGCTATTATTACTATTATAATTATTTTTTTTTCTTGATGTTATCCTCTTAATGATAAAGCTCTCTAATTTTCATATTTGGTGAAAGCCAAAAGGTTAAAGGTCAAAATATTATAAATTACAAAGCACCAAAGCATTTCATTCAAACCATCAGCAAAGAAGAACACAAAACATAATAAAAAAATGAACCTATGTCTTGATTTGTAAGGCACTGATGCACATAAATGCAAGGAATTGTACACTATTCCACAGAAGTCGACCCCCTCATCATAACTTTTATGTAAAAATGTTTACACCTTCCAAGTGCATAAAGATGGGCTTGTAATTTGTGACTGCATCTGACAACTAATTTTCTGTAGATAAAATTTAGTGAATTTGTTGCTAGACACATTAGGTAGTGGAAGGTATCATATTGGAAGCTGAGACAGGGGACTTCCTTGAAAAACATCGGGGATTTTGGTACTACACGATTGGTCAACACCAAGAACTAGGTCTCCTTGGAGGACCCTGAAGGGTATGATGTCACTCATTCTTATTACCAAAGATAGTATTTTTTATTTTTTTAAGTAACTGTCTATATTATTTTTCTGGGGTATGATCCTCTTAAATGATAATTGCTAAAATTGAAGCAATCAATAACTTCTTTCATACTTTAGATAATTCATTTGAATATATATTTTGCTATCTTCTTATCAATATTTTTGACTATTGGTTGTCGCTGATTAGGATCTTTTGTTTTCTTCCTTGTTTTGTTGTTCTTCAGTTTCACTGCATAAGGGTTGTTGTACATTGTTTACAGGTATGTTGTTGAGAAGGATATTGAGAACAATGCAGTGTTTGTGTCAAAAAATTACTATTCATTTGACAAGAAACGACATCTATTTCGTGCTGGCTCTTTGAAATCGCTCAGTGGATTGCCTTCAGAGAAGATCAGTCAGCTTCAGTGTAAGGTAGGGATGAATTCTTCTCATGATTTATCTACACTAATTTCTATTTTAATATTCCACACAGTCACTCTTTTTTCCCCTTCTGGTTAAGAGAAAGCAGTTGTGATCTTAGCTAACACCCTGCATAATCCCTTCAAGGAACAATTTCAGTCATTAATCAACTGGTCTAAACTCTTTTGACACATTTTCTTGAAGGGTAATTTTTTAAAAACCTCCCCGAGGTTTGAGGCAGTTGCAAGTAGATGATGAAAATAGATTTATTTGGAAGCACTCCCTCACCGTTAGTTAAATTTATAGTTGATAGTTAGTTGACTTTGAAAAGACGAAATTACCCTAATGATGGTTGGTATACCTGACGCTGCTAAAAGATTAGCAGGGAAATTTCAAGCCTCAGGACAAATTGGTTGGTCGGTCGGTTGGTTTACAGTGACTCAATGAGTTGTCGTTGCCTTTATTTCATGTAACTCCATGAACAATCAAAACAACACAAAATCAAAGGAAAGGAGTTGCGATTATAGAAGACTCATCCGGGCAGGAACAATCTCCATGAGTGCTCAACGTTCTAGAAGCTCTTAAGCAAGCCTCGGTTGAGAAGTCGACCTCCAAGCGCACCCTAGCTCCGACTCGGTTGAGTTCAACTCATCCGCCATTAGCTCCGCTCAAGTTCAAGACCGAATCTGATGCCCTCCTCTCCAAGGACCCACATTTCCCTACTCTCTCTCAATACATCGCCGACCTCAAAACCCTCCATAGATTACTTGAAATGATTCTCTGTAACCCAGCAGTTCAAAGGGTTTAATAGAATAATCAGCGCAGTCAATAGCTTCTCTTTAATTAGACTTTAATTAGATTCAACAAATATGTCTTTGTAGGTCAAGCGTTAATAGCCTCAAAAGCTTCTTGACTCGGCGGGTCTCGACACAAGAGCATGTCAAGAGACTCACAAAGGCTTTGAAAGCTCTGGATAGAGATGGTGGTAGCGAGGACGACTTGTGAAGCTATTGACCCAATTTGAGGACGGAGTCTCGCAAGGGTGCAATCGCGAGTTGCAAGATTTGGGGCTCAAATCAAATGTTTTTTCATTAACTGAAATGATTCTCTGTAACCCCAGCAATTCAAAGGGTTTAATAGAATAATCAGCGCAGTCAATAGCTTCTCTTTAATTAGACTTTAATTAGATTCAACAAATATGTCTTTGTAGGTCAAGCGTTAATAGCCTCAAAAGCTTCTTGACTCGGCGGGTCTCGACACAAGAGCATGTCAAGAGACTCACAAAGGCTTTGAAAGCTCTAGATGGAGATGGTGGCAACGAGGACGACTTGTGAAGCTGTTGACCCAATTTGAGGACGGAGTCTCGCAAGGGTGCAATCGCGAGTTGCAAGATTTGGGGCTCAAATCAAATGTTTTTTCATTACTTGAAATGATTCTCTGTAACCCCAACAGTTCAAAGGGTTTAATAGAACAATCAGCGCAGTCAATAGCTTCTCTTTAATTAGACTTTAATTAGATTCAACAAATATGTCTTTGTAGGTCAAGCGTTAATAGCCTCAAAAGCTTCTTGACTCGGCGGGTCTCGACACAAGAGCATGTCAAGAGACGGGGTTTTTAATTAAATATGCCTTAAAAGTAGGGTATTTAGTTAAATATACCCCATGCTTGAAAATTATCTAAATATGTCTTTTTATGTGGTACATTGTCTAAAATATCCTTAAAGAAAAATATAAAACACACACAACTCACAACACTCTTTACTTCTCACTCTTGTTAACTCCACACAACAAAAACTCACACCACACTCAAAATCACTCATAAACAGCTAATGCACTGAGATTTTTGTTTGCAACTGGGTAAATTATTCATCCCATGAATAATGTATTTGAAATTTTTTTTTTAATTTTGTGCTATCTATTCAATTTGTTGACATTATATTATTTTTAGGGTTTTGTTTGGTTTGTGATAAACACTAAAGCAACTCATATTTTCATTGCATTTGCATCATATGACTGTTATTTGATGGATTTTATAACTACATTTGTTAAAACCTGAAGTTGTTGTCAAATTTTTTTTCTGCACCCGACATACACGACAACAGTCGTGTATGTATGTATTTACACGACTGTAGTCGTGAAAATATACAAAAAATTTCAATTATTATGACACCTTATCATTCTATTGGTTCAAAAAATATATATTTTTCACTATATATATCATTTTACTATTACTGGACTATAGTCGTGTGTGTTAATAAATTACACAACTACTAGCGTGTACGTATAAACTTATATACTATAATTGTGTATATATGTAAAATGTTACAATTGTTATGAGATATCAACATTTTTTTAAGAAGAAATATGTCCTCTGATTATTTACTGAGTCATGTATTTTTGCAACTTACACGACTTATGTCATGTATGTATGAATTTACACGACAACAATCATACAAGTTTGAAAGATATAGTAGTTGTTATGACACCTAGCATTCTGTTAGTACAAAGATTACAGTTATATTTTATTAAATATATCATCTGACTATTACAGAATTATAGTTGTATATTTTAGCAAGTTACACAACTATTGTCGTGTAAACTATCAATTACACAACGTCAGTCGTGTAAATAGGCAGACAGATCCACACTTCGTTATAAATCTTGTTTGATTTTATTTTTGTATTTGTTGTACAATCAACTGTTGTATTATTACAGGAAATAACTTCAGTACGTGTGCCTATTATGTTTTGTGATGAATGAATTGAGCGAAATGACCATTATAGATTTAATGGTACGGAGGCAAGAGGGATCATGGTGCCCCGTTCTACAACGTATGCACAATTGATAGAAAAGGTATCTCGGGTTATTTGTATTGATATTTCTGAATTTGACATTAAAATGAAGTTCAAGCTCAAAACAGATTTTGGTGACCCCTATTACTCATGTGGACCCTAATTTCGGGCCAGATAGCTGTCCAGAAGAACCTGTTGAGCCATATGTCGAAAGTGAAGGTTTAAGCCCAAACAATTTTGTTGCTGAAGATTAGTCAATATTCGAATTTGTTCCTGAAACACAACCTAATGATAGAAGAATGTCAAATGAGGAAAATGTGAATGTTATTGTTCATGATGATGTTGATGGGATAACAGTTAGTGATCTAACACTGGGGAATGTAACACATTCCAATAGTATATATATGCCTAGAGTTAATTTGTTTGCATGCAGCAGTTAATTTTGACACTGATAACTCGCATTCTAATACTATTAACTTGCCATCTATGGAAGTTGTTGGTGATAGTGATTGGTTAATGGGAAAAAGGTTGTTTAGTTCAAAAGAAGAGTTGCAACAAGTGCTTTTTATGGAAGCTCTAAGGAAAATTTTTGAGTTTAAAACCTTCAAGTCAGGGAAGAATATTCTTGTTATTAAGTGTATTGACGATACTTGTAAGTGGCGACTTCGTGCTATGAAGTTTGGAAGTTTGAATATGTTTAAAATCACAAAGTACTATAGTGTCCATAGTTGTGCATTTGATGTCCGTAAGGGAGATCATCGTCATGCTTCATTTAAACTTATCAGACATAAGATTTGTCATAAGTTTGATGGTGCTTCATCCTCATATAGGCCTAGTGATATCAGAGAAGATTTTCAGAAACAGTTTGGGTATGAAATAAGTTATCACAAGGGATGGAAAGCAAGAGAATATGCAATGGAGAAAGTTAGAGACACGCCTGAGGATTCATTCAAGTTACTCCCTTTATACATGAAAATGTTAAAGAAGAAAAATTCGGGCACCTGCACGTTTCTTGAAGTTGACAAAGCAAAAAACTTTAAATATTTTTTTATGGCAATTGGGGGTTGTATACATGGATTTATTTCATCAATAAGGCCAGTCATTGCAATTGATGGCACATTCTTAAAGGGAAAATTTAAAGGAACTTTGTTCATTGCAACAGCACTTGATGGTAATAATCAACTTTATCCTGTTGCATTTGGTGTTGGTGACAGTGAGAATGATGCATCATGGGGATAATTTCTAATGAAGTTAAAAGTAGCAATAGGTGAAGTTCCTAATTTGGTTTTCATTTCTGATAGGCACCCAAGTATCCAAAACAATGTTAACATCGCATTCCCAAATGCTACATATGGTATTTGTATGCACCATTTAAAGCAAAACTTAGGAGGTGCAATTGTTGAACTAGCTGCAAAAGCTTATCGACCACAACATTTTAATTACTTTATGAATGAGATACAAAAGGTCGATGAAAGAGTTGTAAAATATCTTCAAGATACATGGTATGAGAAGTGGGCTCGTTCTCATTTTAATGGGTTGCGTTATAGTATTATGACAACAAATATAGCAGAATCCATAAATTATGTTCTTAAAAACCCCCGACAGTTGCCCATTCACAAGTTATTGGATTGGATCATTGATAAGCTACAGGAGTGGTTTTGTGATAGGCGAGAAGAGGCAGTTAATTGTCACACACGACTTACAAAATGGGCTAAAAATGAGTTGTTAACAAAATCTGAAAATTCTCGTACATATAAAGTGGTGACACTAAATATGTATGAGTTTATTATTAAAGATGGTGACCTTAATGGTCATGTCAACATTCTTGACAAGACATGCAGTTGTCGGGAATTTCAACTCGATCAACTACCTTGTGAACATGCATTAGCTGTTTGTAGGTATCGAGAAACATTGTCTGTATATGATATGTGTTCTCGTTACTATTCCAGTGAAGCATGGGTTGCAGCATACGCAGAAACAATATATCATGTTGGCATATAAGAAGAATGGGAGGTTTCAGAAGAAGTGCAAAGTAATGAGGTTTTGCCCCCTGTGGAAAAGCGGAAAAAGGGTCGGCCACAACAAATTAGGATAACATCATAAGACGAAGAGAAGTTGCGCCGTAAGTGTGGTAGGTGTGGTTCTCGAGGACATAATCGACTAACGTGCAGTGCACCAATCCCATTGTCTAACAATGAGCCCGTAGTTAGACCGAATGAAATATAAATAAGCACATGTACTACTATGAACCTTATATACTTGTTCTTTTTTATTGTTTTAATTTTTTTAATATCTTTCATATTTAGTGATAAATTTCTACCTTTTTTGTTTCGCAGATGAATAAACGTGTTTGTGTGGCTTTTTAAGAATAAGTATTGAAAGGAGGCGACCAGAGAATTATAAAATATAGACCGAGTGTTTGGGTTGAAGATGCCAAAAATTTATAATGAATGTTAAACAACTTCTATTGTATTATGATTTATTTACGATTTCAATAAGTATTGGATTTATGTTATTTGATAGGCAACCGGACTACAGTTAGTTTTATTTATTTGAAGTTTGATATGTTAAAGTCTATATTGATTGTGTTATTAATATAATGAATGATTGAAAAGAGTTTTTATTCTGTGCACATACCCGAGTACAATCGTGTATTTTGGCTGTTACAGCACTGGTCATGTTTATTTCTAAATACTCGACTACAGTCGTGTATCTGTTTAAATACCCGACTGAAGTCATGTATTTTGTCACAGAGAGTTTGTCATGTTTATTTCTAAATACCCAACTGCAGTTGTGTATCTGTGCAAATACCCAACTGCAGTCGTGTATTTTGTCACAGAGAGCTTGTCATGTTTATTTCTAAATACCCGACTGCAGTCGTGTATTTTGTCACAGAGAGCTTGTCATGTTTATGTGTAAATACCAGACTGCAGTAGTGTATTTTGTCACAGAGAACTTGTCATGTTTATGTGTCAATACCCGACTGCAGTCGTGTATCTGTGCAAACACCCGATTGCAGTCGTGTATTTTCTTACAACGTATTCCCTGTGCATATATGACAATCTTGTTATATCACATAGATTGTACAAACTATCTTATTTATCATTAATATAATTAACAAAGAAATAAAATATATTAATGTTGTCAAGTTATCTTTAATGATATCAAATATCAACAACATCCCCATCATAACTATTACATCTCATAGTCCAAAAAATGACACTACAAAGTTTTTTTCCATGACCTAAGCCGAAATAATTTTACAGCCAAGGCTTTTCGAAATTGTGTAACATGATATTGTTGGCAATATGAATTGACATCAAGTCCATGGGCTATGACCTCCAAGTACCGCAACAAAAATGCTCCACAATCACCACTAAAAAAATTCATATAAATCAATTGTTAAAAATCATCATTCGTATTATTATGTTCAAAATACATTCTATATATAGTACATACCCTGATTTTTGTTGCGGGATGTCACGCACTCGCACGATGGGCCAAGGAATTTTCGATATAACCTCACTACAGTCTGGATGTGTTTCGTGATATGCTATCTTCTGAAGTACTAGAGGTATCATGTCTGCAACAGGCAGCAATTGTCTTACCAAAACTGAATCCTTTGTTAAGTCTATCATGGAGTCATAAATAGAAATTTTGCCCCCAAGTATATCGACCACACCAAGAACCCAATGATCATTCATGAATATTGGCAAATACACCTACAAAATACAGACAATATTCTTAACAAGTAACGGCAAATATATCC
The DNA here is from genome assembly GCA_002013955.2 of Citrus medica. NCBI lineage: Eukaryota > Viridiplantae > Streptophyta > Magnoliopsida > Sapindales > Rutaceae > Citrus > Citrus medica. The sequence goes on from MKYO02000001.1 coordinate 1,740,695, forward strand.
ACAAAATGCGGTAACTATTTTTATCTACTTGCAGTGCATATGATGTAAAAAACTAAGCATACAATGTGAAACTTACAGTGGAAACATTTTTCCAAGGAGTGGCACAGTCCAATTTTGCACCATTAGCATAATCAATGCAGTAACAATCCTTTTCCCACACCCTATCTGGGTCTCCCAGATACACCTTGTGTCTGTCCCTCAAATTATTCTAGAAAATTTAACAATAATAATTAGCTGTTATTATTCTAAGAAGTTAAGGAGTAGGCTACAGAAAAATGACTATACCAGAAAATTATTGTCCATAATGGCACTAGCTTGTCCATTCCGAGTCGGAGCCTTGGACATTTCTTTCCTTAAGTAGTAGCAGCCAATATCGATGTGCTGAACATAAAATGTGAAATAAGTAAAAAAAAATAAAATACAGACAATATTCTTAACAAGTAACGGCAAATATATCCACAAAATGCGGTAACTGTTTTTATCTACTTGCAGTGCATATGATGTAAAAAACTAAGCATACAATGTGAAACTTACAGTGGAAACATTTTTCCAAGGAGTGGCACAGTCCAATTTTGCACCATTAGCATAATCAATGCAGTAACAATCCTTTTCCCACACCCTATCTGGGTCTCCCAGATACACCTTGTGTCTGTCCCTCAAATTATTCTAGAAAATTTAACAATAATAATTAGCTGTTATTATTCTAAGAAGTTAAGGAGTAGGCTACAGAAAAATGACTATACCAGAAAATTATTGTCCATAATGGCACTAGCTTGTCCATTCCGAGTCGGAGCCTTGGACATTTCTTTCCTTAAGTAGTAGCAGCCAATATCGATGTGCTGAACATAAAATGTGAAATAAGTAAAAAAAAATTACAAATATTTATCGTAATAATCACAACAAAATTTATGACTTACGAGATTAGATAACCACATGTCCGGTGTGTATAATTTACGGAAAAATCCACGGTTAACCTCCATAAGAGTCAAATCGATAAATTTACTGCATATAATCGATTATAAAATTAGCAAAACTATTAAATAAACATACAATATAATTATCTGGAGTTCAAAAAAAATTAATATCATAATATGAGATAACTCACGGCTCTTTTTTATCATTTTTTATGTCCATCCATCGTTGCAGCTCCAATAACTCCTCTTAGAGTATAAGGGGACACACTTCGAAGCTCTTTGTCTCTTGAGGGTGCACCTCAACATCTGTCATCTCTTGCGGCTTCTTTAAAGGATTAGTGTACGGTGTCCGTAAATAAGTGGAAGTTTTCATATCCTTTCTCTTCCATAAATTGTACACCAATCTGTAATCTTTTTCTTGCGTTGAGACGATAATAGGATCACCCTCTGTACCATGAGAATCATCTGGCGTCATCATCTCTGTAGCCCTTTTTGTACTACAAATATTGACAAGCGTCTCCAAAGATTGTTGCATAGGTGACTGACCCGATGCGACGTCCATGGGATCGTTCATAGGTTGTAGACATAACAACCAAATTGTTAGCTAATTAAATAAACATATATACTAAATGAAAAATATTAATACTTTTATATATCAAACCTTAAAATCAATCCCTTGAGGTTCTGAGGTTGAAGACTCCTCAAGTAACTGAATAAGCCTACTCAATTTATTGTCGATCACGTTAATATGATCGATTTTCCCCTCAATGTTATCAATCTTTGTGTCCATATTCTTCATGGTATTTTCCATCTTGGCAATATTTTCTGCAATGTTTTGAATGCGACAACCAAGATGATTAACCTTCTCCTCGAGAATAGAACCATCAAATGCATGAGAGGCATGTCGAAATAGACCACCCTGACATGTATAAAAATTTTCAAAATATTATATTAGCCTTGATGTAGTCGTGTACAGTCGTGTACAGTCGTGTAAGGTATCCATTACACGACCACAGTCGAGTGAAATATTTATTACCCGACTGTGGTCGTGTACATTAGAAAATTAAGTAGTGTAGCAAAAATATTGAAGCAAATATATATTTTTGAGGACTAAGAAATAAAAATAACCATAAACTAAAATCATTTGACTCAATAGAGAATGAAACAAATATTACAACAACAAAGCAATCAAATCAAAAGTTCCAAGGTCGATGCTCATAAATAGGTTGCAACTTAGTATTTTGTTTACTAAGTAATGAACTTATTGGATAATAAATAAATTAGTATCGCAATATTTTGTTACTTACTCCCTTCATAACAGATATGCATAAATAGGTAAACAATTTATAGCATAATTTACAGTATAGTTTAATAGAACAGTGACTTACCTTTTTTTTTGTGACCTAAGCTGGTATTGATGCTGATTCATTTAAATGTTCTGGAGGCAATGTTCTTGGACCACTGGAGGTGGGTGCACCATCTGAATAATTATCATCAGGAAAACCATCAAAACTATTTAACTCACTATCATATGATTCATTATCTTCATGTGAAAGATTTTCTTCTGGATGACTATCTGACTCAATAGCATTATCATTCTCTTCACCGATCTGTTGAAGCCACTCATCTTCACTAAAATAGCTCATGTAATGCTTATTTGCCTCGACATCTCCGGTAGCATGTAATTTTTCTATGAAAACCATCCAGGAGGCTTTTTTATTCAATACCTTCATTTGAATCTCTTCAAACTCTTTAGGCTTTGTTGATTTCCATCTCAAAATCCTTGGAAATAAATCACCATAATGCTTTGCACATTTATCACCGATGACGGAAACAACTTCATATGCCCACACCTGTATAATCAATGACACAATTTATTTTCAGCAAAAAAAATTGGCAAATTCTAAATAGAAAGATGATATTCAATAAGCGATTAATAAATTAGTTTAGTCTTGTTACCATAAAAGCATGGGGGAAACCATACACACTATACGTTGCTCCCTTGTATTTAGAATCCGCAGTTGACTTCTTCTTAGGCTTCGCCACACGCTCTGCAACGCCTTTTCTCAAACTATCAATGGTCATCTTGAAAGAAATGCGTCCCCAGGGAAATTCATTAAACTCGATAAAATTGTCCACAAGGAGTACATTAGTTTCAATTATATGATTTCTATTCTCCTTTCTAAATAACACAGACTCAACAAAATACAACATGGCCAGCTTGACCATTTTCATGTCATCATTTGACTTAGCCTGCAAGAACTTTGTACGAAGTTCTTGTGTTGTGATTGCACAATTTCCATCTAGGAACTCATCAACTATTGTGTAATCATCATCATTATTTTCAGTATCGGGCTCATACGATGGACTGCAATCTAAGCCTGTCACCAAGGCAAACTCCTCCAATGAAAATTGAATATTTTTTCGTCCAATCCTAAACCACATTGCATTTTCATCTGATTTCACTTCTCTCAATAATATGCTGTGGAGTAACTGAGCAGAAAACTTTAACTCTTTCACATCCAAAAAATGACTGAAACAAGAACGCTTGAAAATATTTTTCTGCGCCTCAGAGAGTTTATCTTTAATGTCCTTCACTGCCTGTAGTGATGATCGGTTTGAAATCTTTGCTTTAAAGTATTCAGATTCCTTGATCTTCGGTTCCATCTACATAAATACAAAAAAAAATTATCAATCAATATATAAAATGATTGAAAAGTTGCATAATAATATATTTTAAACCAATCATAAAAATTACACGACATACCAGTCGAGTAAATTATTCGTTGCACGACTACAGTCGAGTAAAACATGCATTGATCTATAGTCTACTATGTAAACCATAGATTCTTTGTAACATTGGAAATAAAGTGTTCATACCCGACGCGTGTCCAGTGAAGAATTCTTTACAAAATACAGTCGAGTAAAGAACTAATTATGCGAATATAGTGGAGTAAAGTGTTCATACCCGACTACTGTCAAGTAAAGTATTCTTCACACAATAGTCGTGTAAAGAATTCTTTACATGACTGTTGTCGAGTAAAGAATTCTTTACACAACCCCAGGGTAAAAGTCAGGTAAATAAATGCTTTACACAACTGCATTGGAGAATTCTTTACACGACCCTAGGGTAAAAGTCAGGCAAAGAAATTCTTTACACAACTACATTGGAGGCTAGATTATAATAACAACTAAAAAAAGAAAATTGAGTTGCAAATCTCAACCATAGACTACGCATAGTAGAATACAATTAATTAAATGAAATCAATAAAAAAATATAAACAAATTAATTGGATCTTCACGTAATTCAGCATGACAGTCCATCATGCATAGGCATCTTTGTGTAGATGTTACTTGCAAATCAACATAAGTGACTTTTATTGGTATTCACCACCCAGATTTATTTTCAAAGCAAAACATGGAATGAAGGCATAATTGTCAAATGCACTAACCTGCAGCTTCAACTGATGAATTAGTTCACCCTTCTGCGACTCAAGTTGTCTAGCCAAACTGCTAACTCTCACTACTTTCTCCTTTAGATCCCTTATTTCTGTAGCCTTCTCTCTACACTCAACTTCTTTATCTCGTAATGAGCATCTAATACCAACAGAAAAAATAACATTAAGTTAAATTCAATATAACGTCATACATATGCTAAAAAAGAATTAAACTCATTTATTTATCTCTCATAAACTCAAATTGAATAATAACAGCTGCAACAACAGCAAAATATTTATGATAATTATGATTCTAATTGCAATCAAACTCAGTGTAACAATACAACAACACGACATCTTTAGATTATACTGTCTATTGGACTGAGTAGTTAGAGACATTAAGCTTTTGGCACAAGACTTTGTACACATTTCAATACCAGCTGCAAATGGTTTTTTTCCAGGAAAATCAATAACTTGAGCTTTGAAACTTTCAAATTTTATTTTACATTAAAACAAAAAATTTGACTTTCTAAAAGTACTTGGAGGAGGAGACACTGAAGGAGAGTGGAGGAATTGCAGCTACTGGTTTGCAGAGAAGCGGCGTTGTTTTACTTGTTTTGCCGCGTTTCAGCGAGAATGTAGAAGAGTTCTCGTAAAATGGCAGGGATTTGTAAAATGGAGGAGGAGAAATCCAAAAAAACGGGCTGAAGGAGATGCTGCTCATGAAAAAAAATTAGGAATTTTGTTACACGATTAGTTGTGGTAGTTTGGTTTATTTAGGTTTTTTATTAGGATAATTTCGTAACTGCATATTAAAAAAGGCATATACAAAGAATTTTTTAGTATGAAGATATTTTTAGATAAATACCCTATTTTTGGGGTATACCACGGACAAATCCCTGTCAAGAGACTCACAAAGGCTTTGAAAGCTCTGGATGGGAGATGGTGGCAGCAAGGACGACTTGTGAAGCTGTTGACCCAATTTGAGGACGGAGTCTCGCAAGGGTGCAATCGCGAGTTGCAAGATTTGGGGCTCAAATCAAATGTTTTTTCATTACTTGAAATGATTCTCTGTAACCCTGACAGTTCAAAGGGTTTAATAGAACAATCAGCGCAGTCAATAGCTTCTCTTTAACTAGATTCAACAAATTTGTCTTTGTAGCTCAAGTGTTAATGGTCCAACAATTCAAGCTTTGCTAACAATGAGCTCAACGCATTCAATCAAAGGCTTTTGAAAACCTAAGAAATTTGGATCTCAGAGCCAGGGGACTAAAAAGGCAAGTCTCAGTTACTGTGCTGGAGGCAACAAATGTTGCAACACTTTTGGTTCTCTCAGGAATTGTCATAAATGCCCCCAGCTACCTAAACGAGGATTAAACGGAACAAAAATGTAAGGGAATGTTTACAAATAAACCAATTTTCACCATCTACTTGCAACTGCCTCAAACCTCAAGGGGAGCATTTTAAAAAATTACCCTTTTCTTGAATGTGTTGCATGCTAGGCCATTCAGTAAAACTGAAATAAACATGGATACTAATGGTGTGATAGGTATTCTAGGAAAAGATTACCACTTTATTATAACGCATCAAATGTGGACTAGTTGTCACATGATTATCATGGTCTTGCTAATTATGACAGTCTTTGCAGATGCTTGCAATTATGATGCCTTATTGCCTTAGTCCTTGATGGTAGTAACTGACTCACTGTAAGCTCGGTTTTCTACAATTGCAGTTTGACGATTGACCATTGTGAAGATGGTGGTGAGGACATTGCAGTTGTCCAGTTATCGGAAGATGATCAAGGCCTAGCAGCCGGTCAGTTTGCAGCCTTCTACCAGGGAAGAAGATGCCTCGGCTCTGGTGTGATTTTGGAGGCTTGGGATGATCAGGGTTTCCCCGTATGTAAAAAGGCTCTTGAGATTGCAAGAATGGAAGATAAATCAAAGCTTGGGAAACCGGTAAAAGATAAAGGTAAAACCAGAGACTCCAATGGAATTTGACAATAATAAAGGCATTGAAAGTAGTAGAAACTTGTTTAATGGTCAAAATGGTGTAGTGGAGAATAGGAATACAACATCTCAAGTTCAAGAAGAAGCAATTCCTAGATTCCCAGGGAATTGGATGCATAAGCTTAGCGAAAAATGGACACATTGTGTAGCTGGTATCAAGTTTGCCTTTGATGAGATGCCCATCTTTGATGTATGATTTTTAACAACAATAATAATTAGAAGGAAATGATTCTTCTGTTTTTCACTTCTGAAACAGATATAAATGGAAACATCATCTGTTGGCTTGATGTGAAAACACCTATAGATGAGATTTGTTGTTTGGCAGAAACCTTGACCGTGAACATTATCCTCATTTGTTCTGGACTAAAGAAATCACATGCATGGTAAAGATTATCTCATACAAGCCAAGGATTTTATCAAATAGTTTTTAAGCAATTTTACTCTTAAGATTTAGTCAAATGTGATTTTTAAGCTGTTTTAGTTATATACCTTATACATCATTTTGGATAAAACGTCAATCAATTCAGTGTCATTCCAAAGATTTAGTCAAGTAGTTTTCAAACAATTTTATTCATGTTGATTTTTTTTTTCTCTTCCTTCTTGTGAATCCCTAATTATATATGATTGTAATATCATTTATATGTGTAGTATCATTGGCTCTTAAATACCTTGGATGATTGCTTCTTTAAATATTGCATCAAAAAGACATTCGCATATCAACTCTATGATGCTGCGATTCAAGATATTTAGACTCAAAATTAGCCGGATTTACTAACAAAAATTCGAAAGAAGATCAACCTGTATCAATATTGAATGATATTTCCAAAGAGTGGTTCACAACAAGGAACTTTCCCAATCAAATCTCATCAATATACTCAAAGAATTGGGAAATGATTTTCCCCCATAAAATTGAAAAGAAAAATAAAAATCAGATGTTGATTGACGGTTTTATGGAAGGTGCTACGCTAAAAATATAAACCTGTATAAGAACACAAGTAAATCCATATACACTAAAGTTGCCGAGTTACCATCAAGATCTACTCGCTAACTATATCATGTATCTATGTATTCCGGAGACTGGATGGTCCTTAAAAGCTCCTTCAAGTTAGCCAGCACGTGTCGCGGTCCTAAGCTCTTAACACCAATGTAATTTAAAAGCTGCTCTATATCCTGGAATAATAGGAAGATATAAAATAGGGTCACACTGAGAAGCAGATGCATCTCAAATTCCAATTAAGCAAACAAACTTCTAAAACAAGATCACGCAAAAGTATAAATGGAAATCAAAGATTATTAATTCACTATGGACGTACAAGATATTATTCACAACATATAAAGATTGATAAAGAAACATCTTAGGATGGTAGCCAGACAATTAAAGCATGCCCGACACAAAATTTACAAGAGAAAGAGAAAGAAAGAATATTGGATCACATAAGCTTTAACTTATCATACCTACCTCTCCAATAGAATTAATCTCTCTTTCTATGAAGTACCCAAAAGGCACAAGCTGCAGGTGCATCTTACTATGTTGTCTATCCATGACCTATTGATTCTGTTTCTCAAATTGAAAGTTCCCTATTTAATGTTACAAAGAGGGACATTTTCACAACTCTAAAACTGTTCACAGTAACTTAAAGTAGAACAAAGAATATTATACAACATATTTGAAGGAATTCAGATGCAGAGACCAAACAGAGTCTTTGCTATATATTAGCATAGACTAAGCCAATAGTAAATTTTGGAACTGTTTCACCAGAACACGTGCCTAGTAGTCAATAACCATGCAATATTTTGCGCACAATTACAGTTAGTTGCACCACTGCAGGAAGATGCAACATTGCGTGACACTCCCAGCTCCCACTACCACAACTATTTATGTGCATCCCAATTAGCAACATACAGAAGTTGAGAGCTTTAGATTGCACTTCTGTTATTTCAAAACCACTGTATCACAGAAAGCAATGACTTTAAGACAAGACACCTTCAACCTCTAAACATAAACACCAAATAAATAAACAAAAGACAAAGAAGATCATACACCAGTGGAGATACACGAAAATAACAGACACACAAATACTGAAATTTAGACAGCAGATGATGAAGCAGTAACACAAAACCTTGAAAAATAATGTAGATTTAACTGTCTTGAAGGTAATAGCAAAACATCAAAGGATATTGACTTTACGTTCACGAGCAATATTGATCGGAAGATAACATATAAATAAAGAATACCTTGTTTAACAGGAATACAGCATAAGCAGCTCTTGTAGCATCTTGACCTTCTAAAAAGAGAGGAAATTCTGCAGGCTTCGTATTTGTGGAAAGTGCTATATTTGATGACAAATCAGATGATGTAGGCTCTATTGAAGGAGCATAGTCATTAATATATGTGTGAGAACCACCCAAGCATAGAGGATAGCGTAAAGGAACTTCTAAACAGGAAGCAATAAGTGAAACAACCTACAAGAAAAGCTTAACAAGTTAAGTACATTCCTATTGAATTAACACTTTAACAGCAACCACAATAACCAATAGATAGTACTACTTATTGAAGTGCATTCTTTCTAAGTGACATAAATCAGCAAAAACATTAAATATCAAACTTTTTAGAAGTAATTTACAGAACAATTTTATCATGTTTCTTTCATGCAATTTTTTTGTTGATTTGGTTGGCCAGGAATAGAAGGATTTATGAAGCTGCTAAAAGGGAAGGCAGTGATTTCCTTTGGAATAAAGTGCATTTTCTTGGATCTCTTTGGGCGCTGGTTTCTACAGAGTTATAGGGAACTATTTCCTGTTATTATTAAAATCTAAAAGTTGACATCAAATGATAAGTTCTGTCGTGGATTTCCTATTCCAAAAATGGTTATAATAATGTGTGTGTGTGTATTTATATATGCATCGAAGTCAGAGATATAGATAAATCCTTGATGCCCGCTAAGACAATATAGTATAAGAGTTGAAGAATTTATATTTAGCAAAGAGAAAGAACACACATGTGCAATATATCCCAAGGCAGTTGCAGACCTCTGAACCTCCTTCTTATTAGTAAAGAGACTCATCTTTGTAAAAGGAAGGATTGTCAAATGCAGGCCTAAAATCGTCAAGGATCCTGGGTTTACAGGTTTAGAAGCAGCAGAATTCCCTGATAGAACCAAATATAAAACGTGAACCAAAAACAAAAACTCTTACTAGTAATCTAACATGAAAACCTATTATTTTTAAATGACAACAAGCAGCCCAATTCAGACTAATTGAGAGGTCCCGCAGCAGAGTATCATTTTTTTCTCCTTTTTTTCTCCCAGGGAGTACAAGGAAGAATCCTTGGGGACAGAAAGGAATCCCGCAAACATTTTAATCCACAAATGATGTTGGTACCCGATACAAGAAAAGAAAACTTAATTTTATTACATAATCTTATTACATAATCTTAAATGTCAAACTAGGTTCTCTTGTTTTTATTATAACTAGCATTAGGGGCAATTTTATAATATAATCTTAATTCTAAAACTAGGTCTTCTTGTTTCTATTATATCTACCATTAGGGGAGCTTATTTATGCACTTGCAAATTACCTGATCTATTACCGCTTGGAAATGATTCAAGCTCTTGCTCTTGTTTTGGTCCAACCAAGATCTTTACAGGATAGAGAAATGAAACTTGTGAAATCATAAATTGTTGCCTCATTCGTAACATTTTCTGCAATTTTTGGAGATGACCATAGCCCTTTTCTCCAGCAAGTAACCTATTTGATTCCTGCAGTAAAGCATGGTCAAATTTTCAATTACACCAATATACAATAAATTGCCCCCATTACGAGTCCTAGGAAAATTCTCCCTAGACTTCATCATATTCATAGAAGGACCAAGTTGCACCTCAAGTGTCACATTTCGGCCAAATATACTTTGCAAACCGCTGGAAATATTATGACTTCCACACTAGAGCAGGCACACAATCATCACACATAAATGAGTTAGCACTTGATACTTCATTCATCAAAAAAAATTTTAAGTTGGTCTGAAATACTCACAAGGCATCTCTAAAGAAGTTGTATAGTAGCATCAGCATTATTTTCAAATAATGAAATCAGGTTTACTGGTTGCCTTCTAGCAGGAATGAGTACCAACTCCATGATTTCATCTTTGTTTTTGGGCTAACAAACTTATTGTAGCAATGAAATATATTCACCTCAATGTCCAAGACATTAACAATTCATGATCCTTCCATTGATATTACTCAACAATGATCAAGTATAAGCATTGAATTCAAACTAGTTATCAATAACAACGTCTCTACGCATTTCACAACTAAATGAAAATGTATACAACATTGCTTCGAATCTCATATGAAATACCTAATTTATTTGGTAATCTAGACAAACATTCAATTAAACTAAGATTTTTACCTGCAATCTTTTCCTCGCAACAGATAAAGCCGTCCCAGCCACTAATAGAGATCTAACTTCCATACTAAGTCTCTCCTCCTGGTTTTTAGCATCCTCCTTTTCAACCTTAGAACGCATAGACATTTTCTCCATTAACAATCTTCTAGCCTCCAGTCTCTCTCTCATCTCTTCAAGCTCATTAGATCGTTTCAATGACTCAGCCTTGACCTGCCCAACCACATTTCCGCCCGCTAACCCGCGGGCTAATCAATTAAGGCTCAAGAATTATCTAACATATTTCTATATTAAAAAAAAACACATAGTTCATTAATTCAAATGGCTAAACCCTAACACAATTAGACAACCCCAATTGCAAACTAATAATTTGATAATTGAATTTGACAAAAAGGAATCAAATTTCCAATAAACCAACAAGAGGGTACCTGAATAAGGGACTGTAGCTTCTGTTGAAGGGTTTGTTTCTTGTCGTTAGCTTGACTGAGGGCAGAAGAGAGACTCCACAACCGGGCAAGCTCTTGGTCATAATCTTCCCATTCGATGACTTTGACATTCTCTGGATCGATTGCCTTGGAAGTGGAAGTGGGGTGCTGGAGGTGTTGTCGTTGTCGTTGTTCCATCAAGAATCGATGAAGAGGGTGAGTTCAAGAAGAAGAGATCATGCCTCGAACTCATCGTCCTATAACTCTAACGCTCAGTAGTAATAGGGTTTTGGGTCATGGGGTTGATTGGTTTTGTTTGATTTTTTTTTCTCAGGAAAATATCGACGGTTGGTTGGATATTGGAAAAACAAAGAAAGACAAATGGAAATCAAATTTTGGTATTTTGTTTGTTGAATCAACATCACATTTGCAATTGTACATTGTTCAAAGTTAGTTGTCCTTTGTGGTTTTTGCTTTGTCTTTTTTTTTTTTTTGGGCCTGGTGGTCTCTAAATTGGGCTTGTCATAAGTTAACTCCAATCATCTCAGGGGCAAAGTAAACATTTTATGTCATGGCACAAATAAATTAGCGTTTATTTTTTTAATTGGAGTAAGAATTTTGAGGAATAAAAATTTTAAGATTGAGAGTATGGAGTGTGATTGGGAGTAGATTGTTTACTTACACTGGAATTGAAGCATGGAATGAAGATCATAATCTAATTTATGTGTTTACTTTGTCTTGGATTGGAAGTAAATAGTTTCAAATTATAATTTTATCTTTATTTAAAGAATAATAATTTTTAATTACAAAGTTAATAAAAATATATTTAATGAATAAAAATTTATTTTATTATATTTGTAAATTTATAATAATTATTAATATTCTTAATTATGACCATCACAATTTTTATTAATTTTAATTTTATAAATTAAAAATTGTTGATAAGGGCAATATAAATGAAATATTTTTACTATTAACATAGTATGAAATTAATATTTTCTTAGAATAAACTATTTATTAGTATTAATTATTAATATTAAATAAATATAATACTATTATTTTTAAATAAATATAATAATATTATATTTTCAAATAAAGATTGTATATAGTAATATTATTAATTCT
>MKYO02000001.1:1753241-1763527 GCA_002013955.2 Citrus medica
TTATTTAGTACAAAATTAATATTTTCTTAGAATAAACTATTTATTATTATTAATTATTAATATTAAATCAATAAAGTACTATTATTTTTAAAATAAATATAATAATATTATTTTTAAGTAATTTTAACTATAATCAATGCAAATTATTATTTAGTTAAATATAATAATAATATTTAAATAAATATAATATTATTTATTTTATTTTATTAAATATAAAATATTAAATCAAATTAAATTAAATTAAATCCCACTCCCACTCCCCACTTCAAAAGTTGGTGAGGCCCAAGGAGTGGGATTCCCAATACTTCCCTAATTAGTTGAAGTACATATTGGAGTGGGAGTAATCCACACTCCTCACTCCCACTCTAGAAAATAAACACAGCATAAAAGTAAAACTCCTTCAAAAGGGGTATTTATGTCAAACCATTAGTTGTCCGACCTATTGATTCGTTAAACACAACTAATGCTGCATTTACTTTTTGAATTGGAGTGGGAATCCTTCGATTAGGAGTGTGGAGTGGGAGTGGGAGTATGGTGTTTACTTAGACTAAATGAAAATATTGATTGTCAATCAGAATCATAATTATTTGTTTACTTTATCTTGGATTGTGAGTAAATTGTTTTAAATTACAATTTTATCCTTATGTACAGAATTATAATTTGTAATTAAAAAATTAATAAAAAATATATTTGGAAAATAAAATAAATATTTTATTATATTTATAAATTAATAATAATTACTAATATTCTTAATTATGTAAATCATAATTTTTTATTAATTTAAATTTAAATTATGTGAATAAAAATTATTAATAATAGCAACACAAATGAAATATTATTATTGATAATATAGTACAAAATTAATATTTTTTTAGAATAAAATATTTATTATTATTAATTAAATAAATAATTAATATTTATTAAAATTAATGTTTAATATTATTAATTTAAATATAATATTTATTTATTTTTATTTTATTAAATTTAATAAAATAAATATGATATAATTATTATTTTTAATAAATATGATATTATTTATTTTATTAAATATGATATTATTTATTTTATTAAATATGATATTATTTATTTTATTAAATATTATTTATTTATTTTATTAAATATTATTTATTTATTTATTTTTCTAAGGATAAAATGGAAATAGGGGGGAGTGGATTCAGACTCCCACCTCCCTCCATGGGAGTGGGAATCCCACTCCCCACTCTAAAATTAAGTGGGACCCACAGATTCTCACTCACACTCCCCTTTTTTAAGGTAAGTAAACACTGGAGTGGGAGAAATCCATACTCCACACTCTCACTCCAGAAAGTAAACACTACCTAAATGTCCTCTTTACCTCTTATTTAGATTTTAATTAAATTCACTTTCAAAACTATTCAAAATTCTCATAACATTGAGTTTAATATTTGTCTATTTACAATGAGGAATAGATGGATACTGTTGGACGTTCGTTTTGCTTTTAATGAAGCCGAATCAATTTAATACACTTAATTTTACATATTTCATTAAAAAAATTTAATTTGTCTTCTCAATTTATCTTCACAAATTCATATAATCAAACTAAATCTATAAATTAATCTTAAACTCCTAATTTGTAAACATCCAATTAATCCAATCCTTATATTCAACTTTAAATTTTAAAAAAAAGTTATTTTTTTATTATTATTTATGATAAAAAGCCAAAAATGTTCCTGAATTTTAGGATAGCAAGAAAATTTGGATTCGGCCCGCATAATAAAAAATCGAGAGGATCCGGATCCAAATCCAAAAAAATTTGGATTCATATATTATAAAATGAGGATCTGGAGCCCAAAATCTAAGATCCGTGTGGATCCAGATCTAGAACAAGACGCAAATTCATCAAAAAAATCGAATATCTAGATTCGCATTCTTTTATAATTAAATTATTTATTTAATTAAATTACAATTGAAAAATATATAAGTTAAATCATTTTTTTAATACGTTTAAGCATAATTAACTCTATAATCTTCATTGACTTTGAAAAATATGTAAAGGAACTAAAATAATAATAATAATAATAATTAGAGAATATTGTAATGAATTGGTTTACCTTAGATTTTTTTTTTATGTTTGATTTATGTTGTAAATTTTTTATTTGTGGATTATGGTGTTGTCGTATGTTATTTATGTTGAATTGATGTTGAATAGTTGGTTGTTAATTATAATTGGATTTTATTTGATATTATTAGGTAAATTGTCATATTTAAAATTATATTTGAATTATTATTATGCGGATCCATATATTTGGAAAATCCACCTGCTCGCAAATTTTTTTATGAATCTAGATTTTGCCATCCCTACTTGAATTCAAAAGTAAAATGACCATTTTACTTAAATTTTGTTAAATACTATAACAATGTTGTCATTTTGGTGGATAGTTGATACAAATTATAAATTAAAGGTAGAAAATCAAATAAATTCAAATTTTCCTAATATTTTTTATAACATGATAAATTTAGGGTATATGATTAATAATTTTCTTATGATTTTTTTCGAGTTTCAAGAGCAAAATAGTTAATTTGTTACAACTATGTTAATTTTTAAGAAAAAGATAGTGAATCCCTTAACATTTGGGAAAAAAGACATAAAACTACTTAATATTTTGAAAAAGACTTATAACTCCTTCCTATTAGTAAATTTCATTTGTTTTAACACTAAATTTATTTTTAATTTATGATTACTATTATGTCCTCATAATTTACAATTACTAAAGTAGCTACATAATTAAGCTTAACTAATTCCCATACTAGCCTTGCGGTCATTTCACAACTAATCAATACTCCTCCCGAGCAGCTCTATAAAGAAATTATCATTACGGCCATCTCTTATGTTCTTGTTGAGCCAGCCACAAACCCATTTCTATGATCATTGCAATATTCCAAAAACCTAGCAGCAACACTATTGTGTCCTTGATTCCACATGATCCCCTCCCCTTATTTCGCCCAACATTCAGGCATATAATTAGCCTTTAGCCTCACAAAATCAGCAATCCCTTTGATAAGCCATCTAATATTGGGAGGATTGTTTATGTTCCACTGCCTCTCATGCATGATCTCATGATACAAAACTCCACTGAACTCTTATTTGATCGAATCAATAAGAATGTTTTAAATGAAAGGGTAAATTTCACTGTGCCCCCTATTGGAGTGACTATCTTCAAAATAAGCTCAAGGCTACAAAAACATCATTTTATCCCCCCCCCCCCCATTGCCGTTACTTTAAATGGTTGACTAACGTAAACTAATTAAATTATGGGACTATCCTTGTAAGAAACATAATATTTTATCTAACAGTGTTATTATGGGAACATTTGAGTTTTGCAAAGGTATTGATGTAACATCTCTGTCAAAAAACGTTGGAGTGTTAGGCTTATAATATCAGACATGTATATTTACTTGTTTGGTCAAAAAGTTTTAAAAGTTGGTTCCTTATTTGGGCTTTGGATTCAAGAAAATTACAAGGGGTGCCATTAAATTAACACTTTTTTTTGCTGAGATTTGCAGTATGATTTCAAGTACTCATTTTGAAAAAAAAAAATCATCCTTCTCTTCCATGATTATAACAATTCGAATTCAAAAATTAAATTGACCATTATTTTACAGATTTGAACAAGGTTCATACTTGACAAAATCACAAGTATGAAATAACTAAAAAAATTAAAAAAAAAATAACAATAGGTATGTCGTCTTTAAGAGGTGGTTGGTTTGATGTCGAAGACGAAGATGAAGATGAAAAAGAGAAGTTGGAGATCAATGGGAAGATGCTCAAGTTCATAAACAAAACATGTAGAGATTGCAGTAAATGCGCATCTATATACATCTCAGAATTTGCTGCAAATCCTAAGAAGTTGTACTACAATTGCGACAATACAGGCTGTAATTTCTTCAAATTGTGGAAACCAAGTATGTACGAGTATAGAGTAGTTATAAGAAGATTGGGAAAGTTGCATGACAGTTCGGAATGTGATGCTGATATGGGAATTAAAGACAAGAAGATGTTGGAGATAGGACTTGCTGTAAAATCATATTTAATCATTAGGCTGCTACATATTATTTTATTCATGCTGGTAATTTGCATGATGTATATGCTTAATGTTGCTCATAACTAAAGTATGAGGCGAGAAAGTAGTAGAAATTAAATTAAATAGTTGAATGAAGAACTTACATTTACCAAAAAAAGCTCATGTATTACATTTAGTGATATGTATTTTCAGTTCAACAAAATATTACACTGCAATCAATATTCACCATCACCGACAACATACTACATTTTGGCTTTTCCACTTCTATGACAAGGGATTACAGACCAAATATTAACTGCAACAACCCCCAAAAATAGTAATTTAGCCTAAATAATTAATGAAATTATGAAATTAACAATTCCAAAAAAACACGAGCACACATACTGCACCACAGTTTTTTGAAGTCTACAATTGGGTTGTAATTACATATATATATATAGCATTGTCGTAGCCGTGTATTCAAAAGTATCAAAATATATAAATCAGTAGTATGATTTTCCAAAAATGTCCGTACTACTGCCATTATGCCATTTACTGTAGCAGTATTTCTCTACAACATAAAGCCCCAATTCGTAGTTACCATGATGGCAAAACAATATCTTACATGTAAATAAAAAGATTGATTTTTAAAGAAAAAGAAAAAACTTACAACTACTTTGAGCCATTGATTTGCTCTTCAAATCTTTCTTTGTTTAAACTGAGGTTGATTGTGGAGTAGCCCTATCAGATTTGCTTCCATCTCTAATTTCAATGCCACTTGATCAAAAATTGCATTTCTTACTGTTGATGCCTTCCTTGATTTCTCTTTTGCTCCGTTTATTCCTGATGCTTCCTTTGTTGCTGGTGCTTTCTTTGTTGCTGAACCCTTTGTTGATTGTTTTGGGACAGACGTTAAAGTATTAGGTGATGGCTCAGTTGCTGATTATAATCCATCATATATCATTAACGAATTTAATTCATGTAAATAAATCTATATTTCAGTTTAAATATTGACTTTTAACTTTATTATCATTTATCAAATATCACATACCTGATGCAGATCCACCAGATATTGAGTTTCTAGTAGCATTCACTCCTGTAAATGATGCTCCTAAGCTTGAGGTTGTTGCCAAGTTCTTGCGATGCTTCTGTTTAGCACAGTGAAGTAAATTTTGTAAGGTAAGTACATTTAATCCTTTGAATATGGTAAATTCATATTACTCTCAATATATAATGGCAAAACTTCAATATACACCCTAAAAATGTGAAAATATAAATTTATCCCCCATATGTAGTCACTTTAAGTGAAGGTAATTTAAAGATAACCTAACAATAACAAAAAAAATTGAAAAATTATAAACAATCTCAAACTAACCAATATATGCCTGGTCTTCTTATGTGCATTGACTAGATTAACAGGACAGCCTTTTATATTGTGACTAATACCTCAACAGTACGAACAATATATTGCGAAACTTCTTCTATGTGTTGGTAGTTCATCAATCTCCCTTCTTCTACATGTCTTGGGCCCTACCAGGTGGTCTTTGAACAACTGGGGGTAATATTTCATCAGCTTCAACATGTGGCCAATTAGATTTGTTCGGCAATTAATGAATTATGCCAAAATAACATCTCAAATATGCATCCTTTAAGAAACAAGGAGCAAGGTACTTCTCATAAGTACCCCTAGTGTGAGCTGTAGAAAACATTACATGCTTACAAGATAAGCCACTAATCTGGCATACATGTAGGCTCATGAAGGTTGACAATATAAGACTTTTAGCTTGTTTCAACTTTATATAAGGCATCACTTGCTGGTATGACATGATAATTCCTACCAATCTTCTGCACGTTATTCATCTTCTTATTAATAATAGCAAGAACATCATTTAGCCACTTCAAGAAGTTTATCTCCTCTCAGTTGTTACTTTCACCATCTGCTTCCTAACGTGCTCCACCAAAGCTATAACTGGTGCTTTCTTCATTTCACCAAGCCATGTATTTCAACTCTCTGTCATGTTGTTTGTTGTGTGATCACACTTTACAAACTTATCAAAGGCATGCACTAACCAATACTTGGGGTTTAACTTTCTCAACCCCTAAAATGCATCTTTATCAAGTTTTTGTATGCATTCATTGCCTTCACAAAAACATCTTTAGTTGATGCCTTAATTGCCCTTTAAAATTAATCCCTCAACTCTACTTGAGGGAATCTTGTCTTGAGGTTCGTAAACACATGTCTTGTATAGAACTTATTTTGTGCTCCAGTGAACTCCAAATGAAGTGCATTAAGTACTTCCTTTTGCCTATCAATTATGAATGTCAACTGCCTTTCATCAGCTAAATACTCTTGCATGTGGCCCAAAAACCAAGTCTAGCTTTGAGTATTTTCATATTCACAAATGTTGAGTGTTAGAAAATGCATATTTATAAAGGAAAAAATCGTCATTTTACATTTCATATCTTACTAACAACCCTTACTTTTATGTATTTAAGCTTCTTGTAATTTAATTATATATGTTTTATTTTAATTAAGTATTTTATGTATTTTAAGGGTATCATGGTCACTTCACAATAAACAAGAGATCATATGGCAAAACGGACATCACTTTTGAACTTAGGACGGTCGAAAACCTTAGAAGGAGCATAAAAGGAAAAAAATAGTATTGTTCACATATACGGTACTATTCACATGTACGGGTATTGTCTACATTACTGTTTACGACACTGTTCACATAGACGGATTGATGACGTGGTATTGACCGATAATGTGACATTGACTGATGAGGTGTCACGATTCTGTTGGACTAAAATTCTTATGCACTGTTGATCGATGACGTGGCAGCATATCAGTGGATCAAAAATCTCATGTACGGTACATGCAACACACAGGATTATTTTCAACCAAACCGCATCACTGTTCACCCGGGTCAAACCGTGTTATTGTTCATCCACGTGGTCAAACCGCGTACTATTCACGCGTACTATTGACTGATGACGTGGCACAATCCTGAGCGTCCAAACTGTTTTTAATCCGATGGCCACGATTTACTCAATGTATCTATAAAAAGGGGGCCTCCCCCCCCTAATTTTGATATCTTTGAATCCATTTTTGGACTCCATTTTCTGTAATTCCTTCTCCATCTTGTATTTTTTACGTATTTTAACAAATTTCTATTTTGCCCCTAGTTCAATTATGAGTGGCTAATTTCCTTTCAAGCTTGGGTAGAAGGTGAAGTCTCAACATGTGTCATGGACTTTATTTGGTAAATTTATTTTCTCTTCCCTTCTAGTTTTTGTGAATGTTTTGACTTTTCATCGACAAATAATACTAATCTTGTCTAGTACCATCTTGGTTTCACCGGCCCCCTAGTATAAGGTTATTATTATTTGGCACGATAAGCCCTTAGCACCATATTGATTAGAGCGTGGTTCATGAGGTGTGGATTCCCCTCCTCATGATTTAATTGGTATTAATAAGGACTATTTAGCCCATGATGCATGTTGATACGGATCCAGATACCCAAGTACATCATTTTAATAGTTTCTCTTTAATTTATTCTTGCTAATTCAATTCTAATTTTTAAAATTTATTCTCGCCATTTCAATTCCGATTTTAGGATAATCTAAGTCATTTCCACCACAAAATCCAACCACCCATTTACAAAATTAATTCTATGCATAATTAAAATCCACCTCCTCGTGGGATCGACACTCGTCACTATTAGTTTATACTATAATAGATTCCTACGCTTGCGAGTTCAACAAAATTTACACAATAAGTTTTTGACGCCGTTGCCGGGGAGGTAAGTAATTTTAATTCATAAAATTAATTTTTGTGAATAATTCCATTTAATTGTTTTCTTGTATTTTTTTATTAAATAAAAAAAGAAAAAAAAGTAAATCTACATTTAAAGGTTAGTATTTCTTTTCTTTTTCTCTTCTTTAAAATTCTGTAATTTAATTTTCAAGTTATTTTTTTCTTCTTTGTAATTTTTATTTATCTTAATAATTTTTTTTGTTCATTTATTTCACGTATTTTTTTGTGTGTATTTTTATAGCAAGGTTGTAATAGCGCCATAAGGTTAGTATCTTAATTTCTCTCTTTTCTTTATTTCTATTTGTTTTGTTCGCATCTTTATTTTTATTTTATTTATTTTGCATGCATGGTCGTAAGTCATTATTACCTAATCTTAAACCTATAGACCTTGAACTTGAGAAAACACTTCGCACTCACAGACACATTAAAAATAGAATGGATTTACAAGCACCACAAGAGAGGCCATTTAAGGACTACTTCAGTCCTTTAGCTAATTTGAGCACATCATGCATAAGATACCCAAATGTAGCTGCTAGGAGTTTTGAACTAAAACCTAGTGTGCTAAATTGTCTCCCAACATTCTATGGCCTAGAAAATGAGGACCCATATAATCATCTGAATGATTTTCATGCTATTTGTCAAACATTTAAATACGAGAATTTTTCAGACGATGATGTTAAACTCAGATTATTCCCATTTTCTTTAAAGGATAGAGCTCGTTCATGGCTTAATACATTGCCTGCTAATAGCATTACATCATGGGAACAAATGGTTACAAAATTTTTGAATAAATATTTCCCAGTGCATAAAACCAATGCTATTCGCAGGGAAATCTCAGAGTTTACCCAAAGAGAGGACGAGCAGTTTTTCGAAACATGGGAGCGATTCAATGGGTTAGTCTTGAAGTGTCCACATCATTGATACGAGAAATGGCACCAATGCCAATACTTTTTAGAGGGATTATTGCCGAATGTGCAAGAATGACTAATGACAACAAGTGGAGAAGAGCTAATGTCAAAAAGTACAACAGAGATTTAGAAATTCTTCCAGCGACAAGCGGATAATTCCCAACAACGGAGTCGATCACTCAGGAATACTAGAAGAATTAAGGGAGTAAATGAGGTTCACATTGGCGAATCAACTTCAGGAATCAAAGAAGTCAAGGAGATGGTTGAAGGTCTTGCTCGACAAATAGCATCGTTATCGACTGCTAAATCAACAGAGCCACATGACCCTGACTCATACTCAGATCAAGCCAATGCCATTGGTGTAATGAGAAAGCCATCAAATTACAACCCATAGTCCAACACATATAACCCTGAATGGAGAGACCACCCCAGTTTTTCATGGTCTCAAGGATTCCAACAAAATGGACCAGCAGCTCCAGCTCCACAAATTCAACAAATTTCTCAAGTTCCTCAAGCCTCTCCGCCACCATTTAGACCCTACAATCAAAACCAGAACTACTCTCAACCCAGGGCGTGGGAGGGTGCATTCCACAATTTCAAGAATGTTACTCACTCCACGATTGAGCAACAGAACTGCACTATTGATGGACTACGAAATGAGTTGAGAGCAGGCTTCAACTCACAAGCCCAATCAGTTTTAAGCCTCGAGAAGATGGTGGGACAACTTGCTTCTTCAGTTCAGACCTTGGCAATGATTGTTGAGAAAGGTAAGTTTCCAAGTCAACCAGTGCCTAATCCTAAAGGAGTGCATGAAGCAAGTACCAGTTCATCACAGCAACATGGAGAGGTCAAAGCAGTCATGACCTTACGAAAAGGAAAAGAAGTCGACAACAAAGTGGAGATGCCGGTGACAAAAGAAAATCAAATTGTACCTGTAAATGCTGAGGACTCATCACCGGAGGAGAAAGAAGAAACTAACCCACGAGAATATGTTGCCAAAGCTCCATTTCTTCAAAGATTAGCGAAAGGAAAGAAGGAAAAATCCACAGGTGAGATTCTTGAAATCTTCAAACAGGTAAGTGTCAACATTCCTTTACTTGATGCTATAAAACAAGTTTCATCTTATGCCAAGTTTCTTAAAGACCTTTGTACTAAAAAGAAAAATATGCATGTTCAAAAGAAGGCATTTTTAACAGAAAACGTTAGTTCTATACTCCAACATAAAATTCCTTTAAAATGCAAAGACCCAGGCTCCCCCACTATCTCATGTAGTATAGGGAACCACACAATTGAGAATGCTTTGTTGGATTTAGGAGCTAGTGTAAATTTGTTATCTTACTATGTTTCCGTGAAACTTGGACTGGGAGAATTACACCAAACTTCAGTGGTGTTACAACTTGCAGATCGGTCCACAAAAATACCTCGTGGAATTGTGGAGGACGTGCTTATCCAGGTAGACAAGTTTTATTTTCATGTTGATTTCATTGTAATTGACACTCAACCAATACAGGATTCAAG
>MKYO02000001.1:1783430-1822693 GCA_002013955.2 Citrus medica
GAAAAAGCTTTAATCTAATTATGTTCATGCTACAATTTTGGTCTGTGTATGTATTACAAACTTCTTCAAAATCTCTTAGATGCAAGTACGGATTCTCAGATTCTAAACCATGAAATGTTGGTAAAAGTTGGATAATACCTGGTTTAAAGTTTAATCGAGATGCTTCTGGAGGAAATACTATACACGACGGTGCTCCAGTTCTGGTTGGATTCACGTAGTCTCCTTGATCAATTGGAGGATTAAGTTGCCCTAAATTGTTTTCGTCTTGGGTCTCGTCAATGATTGGTGGTGGTGATTGAGATCTACGAATTAGCCTACTACTTGAAGATCGAGATCAACGTCTCATACAATAATTATATCACAAAGATAACAAACAAATTAGTAACACAAAAACTAAATGAAAATTACAAAATGAAAAAAAAATAAAAAATTAAATATGTAAATAATATAAGTGTACAAAAGAAAAATTAATAACTTAAAATTAAATAACAATTTTGGTGGTTTAACCCACCAATTAACAAAAAAATTAAATATAAAATAAAGGCGAAAGAAAGAAAAAAAAATGGTGGTTGAACCCACCAATAAAAAAAATAAAGCAAAAAAAAATTAAATAAATGCAGAAAATTAAATAACTGAAAAAAAAAAAGGAGTTAGCAGTTAGTAAGTTAAAAGTTAGTAATTAGAGTTAGTAGTTAAAGTTAGTTTGGTCCAAATTAAGTCCAAAATAAGTCCAAATATATCCAAAGTATGTCCAAGATGTAAGTCCAAGTCTTAATTATTTTGAGGAATTTCGTTTAGAGATTCTTATTGAAATTATTTATAATTTTATGGCCACACCGTAATATTTAGAAGTTTAGAATTGAGCCATGTGGGATGCAAATGAAGATTTAGAAATATTTTAGGGTCTGAACGTAATTATGAGAATAATGAGTAAGAAACGAGAATTGTTGGGGTGAAATTAGAATTATGAAAGATGTGGGGGTAGAAGAGAATTTAAGAAAAGGAAAAGGGGGCAAACGAAAATTAAAAAAAAGTAAAAAAAAAAAAAGAAAAAAATAAAACAAAATAAATACCTTTCCCCGGCAACGGCGCCAAAAACTTGACACGACTTAAAAGTGTTTGATTTACTCTCAAGTATAAGAGTGCCTAGTTATAATATATCTCGGTGAGTCCGAGGTCGATCCACAGAGAAAAGATTTAATTTTTTTATTTTATTTTATCTAAAAATTGAAAATAAAACTTGAATATAAACAACTTAATTTAAATGAAACTATGGAATTGAACTAGTTAGGGTTATGGATCCACTCTTAGAAGTAAATAAAACTTAATAAATTCTTTTAGCCAATTGTTAGATTTATTACCCAAAAGATTAATTATATAAATTATTATTATTTTCCCTTTAATTTTATGATGGATTAAGTATTCATTGTGCCAAAATTTAATTTGTCTACAATAAGTCAAAATACCATTTTACCATACCTTATATTTAGATAAAAAGAATTTATTGTGCCAAACTCCCTTGTTTGTCTACAATAAATCAAAATCTCATAATATAAAATATGTATAAAATTAAATAGAAAATAATTTAATTTATAAAATTAAAAATAGAATTTCATTAAATCATATTTATTTCCTAAGAGTTTCACCTTCCCCTAACTATTAATATTTAGCTAAACATTTTTTTTATAAAGGAAATTACTAAAATTGAAAAACACATAATTAAAAATGGAATTTGAAAATTGAAATAAAACTAATTTTATTGATTGAAAATAAATTACAAGGAGAGATGAGAAGAAGAATTTGGGGGAAAAGAAGAGAAGAGAAGGTGTGGAGAGGTGTGTTCACCCCCCCTCTATTTATACTAATACATGGTAAATCCACACCACACAAATAAAAAATTTAATTACATCTTAACCTTACATTTGTCCCACTAATAATCCCACTAATAAAACATAAACCTAACTTATCCACTCAAGCACATCCAACACATTCCACTAACAATTACCATACCTAATATGATAAAAACTTATAATTTTACAATTACCACATTTACCGTGGTAAAAACGTAAAAAAAAAATACAACAAAAGTCTTGCATCCTCCTCGACAATGACATAATTTCTCGGACTTTCGGAATCCAAATTTGACATCCATGCATTTGTTCGGAGCCTCAAATTGCATGAAATTATTATTTTTACCTAATAAACACACAAAAATACACAAAATCAAATATTTAGAAAAATAATTAGAAATTCACAATATGTTACACAATTACAAATATAAATTACATTAATAAAACAAAATAACATTTTTATCCCTTAATAAACATACAATTTTTAACACTAATCAAGTGTGACAAAGCCTCTTTTGTAAGTGTAACAAAAAGATCAAACACACTAGGTTATATATTGTTTTTGATAGGTGCCTTTAATTTCTCTAGTACATTTTGTGTAGTTTGAATATCAGGTTCAACTTCAGGTGGAGATCCATGAGTAGGATTCAGATATGGTTTGGACTTGAAGATAGTGATTTGAGTTATGGTTTGTGTTCCAAGCTTAGGTTCTATTGCAGTGGTGGGTTGAGTTGTGATTTGTGTTTTAAGTTCAGATTCTGCTGCAGTGGTGAGTCGAGTTGTGGTTTGTATTTCAGGTTCAGCTTCTGTTGTAGTGGTGGGTTGAGTTATGGTTTGTGTTTCAGGTTCAGCTTCTATTGCAGTGGTGGGTTGAGTTGTGGTTTCTATTTTAGGATTGTCAGCTTTTGTTGTAGTATCAAGTTCAATTGTGGTTTGTGTTTGAATATCATCTTCTGTTGTAGTGGTGGCCTTAGTTGTGGACTCTGGTTTTGGAATAGAGAGCCTATAAAATTTGGTCTATTAAATTCTTCTTGAACTCTTTCTTGCTAGTGACTTTCTTTTAACACTTTTTTTTTCCAGTAGCAGTTACATGTACTTATTGTTGTGCTTTAACACTGTCAGTTGGTTACCTCTAAAACACAGAGAACATACTCTGAGGTTCTGCATTAAGCCTAGCAGCAACATCTTCTATATCATCCTTAAACAACCTTCTTTTAATCACATTCGTCACATTAAGTGCTATGATGGTCATGTCAAACACAATACCTATATACTTCTCATTATACAAGTGCCATATCTGATACAACTCATGATTATTATTTGTTGTACCTTTTTTTTCCATTTCATGGTAGTGTAACTTTAATGATGAGTCTCTCATCTCTATAATTGTTTCTCCGAACCATTCTTTTCATTGCAGTATTGATCATAACAACTCAAAAAGTCAGGATCAATGAGGCCAACCTCAAAAGTTTTACTAAAAAGGTTGACAAAGCCTTTCACCTTCAAGTGTCCCTTTCATAACAAAAGCATTATAAATATCAATAACAACACCAACATAGGCATGATATCATAGAATGAAAAGCAAAACCAAAATATCCATCACTAAAACCAAAACATACAGAGTATATATCAATAACTTAGTTTCTTAGTTATGTTTGCTAAACAACCACTCAAGACAATATCTATAAAAAAAATCATAAATATGTATATGCTTGTTTTTTTTATCTTCAGCAACTTATTTGTAAAGGAAATACTATAAATTTCGTTAATAGTAAAATGAAAACAAAATGTCCCAATGCATTAAGAAATAGGGTTTAAACCAATTTTCTTCAAATAATAACAGTAATAGCACAAATTTTTCATATATACATAACATGGTTAATTAATATTGTCCTACATTTAAAAAAATGATGCTAAACCCATTTTAATGGAAATAACTGAATGAAAAAAAAATAAATTTTCTTACCTTTGCCATCGTAATGTTGTTGTTACCAGCAACCACTCCCCAATGGTCACTTTTTTTGTAGTCTTTCGAACAAAAATGCATTGTTTATGGCTAATATTTTGATGCTTTGTTTAAAAGTTTCTCTCTAAACTGTGAACAAGATGATGGTTCGCGCCAAGAGAAAAGGATACTTTATTATTTTTACATTTAACCACTTATATATTTTCTAAATTAAAATTTTGAAAATAACTTATTATAAAATATTACCCTATATAAAATTATAAAATTCTAGGAAGTAGTTGAAAGAGTGTCTTGATTTGACATCTCACACTCCTCTAGGATAACGCTCGTTATGGTATTTGTTCAAACACGACTTTGCCCTTTAAGCTTATAACTTCAATAGGGAGATCACGATAATTGGGGGGTAGAGTGATGTTCTCGTATCCTTGGGGGTATTTTGAAGATAGTTACTCTGGTAGGGGGCACAGTGGAATTTACCCTAAATGAAATTGTCACCAAAATAAACTCCATTCTTGGATGTGAAACCAATTTCCTCGGGCTTCATTCATCGATGAATAAGGCAACCTGGGGACAGTTTTGTGATCGACTTCGATGTTTTGCAGGAATAGGCTCTAGAATGGCGGTTGTCATTGTTTGCTTTGTGTGTTCAGGTCTAATCTCGTTGTTGAAGCGCATGCCGCTGAGGTCTAGGTTACTCAAATGGTTATTTGGATTTAATCAAATATGCCCAGTTAATATATTGATTTATTTATCATAAGGAAATAATAGTAATTATAAATTAAAAATAATTTACTTATAAAAAGGAGGTTATGTATTTGTTTAAAAATGTTAAGGGGTTTTATGTATATTTTTCTAAACATTAGGGGGCTCATTACCTTTTTTCTTAGTTCTTTAATGAAAATTAATGGTTTGGTGGATGAATAATTTATATTATAAATTTAGGGTACATTTGGAATTAAGGTTGAATAGTTTTAATTTTTAAGTTACGGTATTAAAGTGTTTGATAAATACTAGTTATTGAAGTTTGAAAGTTACGTTGATATAATTTTTTACTTGTATAATAGAAAATTTATTATATGTTTAATAATTTTGTCAAAATTATTATTTAAAATTAATATTTATTTTATAATTATTTTTAAAATAAATGTACCTTAAAGATATAACATCTCAATTCTAAAGAAGTATTTAGGATATATGAATAATACAACTTGAAGGTATTGTAATATTTTTTATGGGAGAACAAGTTTAAGGGTAAATGATAAATAATTTCTCTAAAAATATTAGTCAACAATAATACCAACGTTATTCTTAAATTTTAAAATTTCATGAGTGTTACAAGAATTATTTTCCAATTATAATTAAAAAAAGAAAAAGAAAAAGAAAATCGAAATTAAATTTTTCATCATTTACCTGACCAACAAGTTGACGAACAACAAAGTGAAGCATCATCGCCAGTAGTACTATTAATTAATAAATAACAACACAAGGGGCTCTCTCACTCTGCTAAATCTAATTCTCTAATTCTCTAATTCTCTAATTCGGAGATCCAATTGAATTGGAGGCGAGGTGACGTATGGCGGGGGTCTCGTTGAAGTGCGGCGACTGTGGGGCCCTTTTGAGGTCTGTACAGGAAGCGCAAGAGCACGCGGAGCTGACCTCTCACTCCAACTTCTCCGAATCCACCGAAGCTGTTCTCAATCTCGTTTGCGCTACTTGCGGCAAACCTTGCCGATCAAAAACGGTAACGTTTTCCCTTCCCTTACCTGCCATTCCATCTCATGCACTTTTTCTTCACCTAACTTTATGCTAAGCTGCTGCAACTTCTATGTATTCAATTGAGATTTGATCATTAACTTTCTGCTTAATTGAAACCATATTAGGACTTAGAATTTTGCGATCGTGTTTGTGAATGAATGTTCCTGATTAACGACAGATTGTTTCTCCGAAACGAACTCCAAAAAATGTTTTCTTTTTTCTGTTTTATGCATTGTTTGTAACTGTTGGGGTTTGGTTTTGTTTGATTGTGTAGGAAACTGATCTGCATAAGAAGAGAACTGGTCATACCGATTTTGTAGATAAGACTTCTGAGGCTGCAAAGCCTATAAGCTTAGAAGTTCCGAAAGCAACTGCTGATTCTGGAGAGGCCATAGATGTGGATATGAGTGGTAGCCAACCAGAAGGTATTTTTGAAGTTTAGTGTTTTGTATGCATTGCGATTGAGTGGTCAATTAATCTCTTTGGCCAACTCGTAATGGATTCATTTATGTAATATTCTGGAAGGATTTCTCCATTATTGTGTCATTTCAATTTCCAGCCCTTGTACACAAGGTCCACCATCCCTTTGGTTTTAGCCTATTTCGAATGATATGTTTTCTTCTAGCACCTTTTCTTTTTCAAGGTCTCTGGTTGCTTCAAGAAGTGGCATATAGTTCTAGATCATGAATATTTGATACTGGTCATCCTGTCATGTTGGAAAAACATTGCTATTTAATTGTTTGCATTTGTTATGCTAGGGTTCTTATGTTTAGGAACATAATGGGTTTCAAGGTAATTTTTTTCTTGTTTGCTTTTGAAACCAATGGTTCTTGGTGCTCTTTATCATCTTTGTTTTGTCTTTAGTAATTGCCTTTTTTCTACTGTAGAAATGGTTGAACCTGAAGTTGACAAAGAGCTGCTCAAGGAACTAGAAGCAATGGGTTTTCCAGTTGCACGGGCAACCCGAGCTCTTCATTATTCTGGTGAGGTCATTGAATAATATTATCATATGATTTTTTATTAGACTTGCTAATAATAATTCTTTTACTGAGGTTGAGGCTTCAATTTTGGGTATTTTAGTTATAGTCCATCATCTCTGAACAAAGGAAATCTGATAATTGAAAATTATGGTATTACAGAGAGTACCTATAAGATTGGTTTTGTGGGCTTGGAGCATGGAAAGGCACATTTCCCTGATTGACTTTCACTGTTGTTGTTTTCCATTGCATAAGAGGAACCAACTATTCTTTGGAGTCTATTTGTCAGATGGTTTCCATTTGATGTTGCTTATTGGTTTATACATAATTAATGAAGCTCGTTTGTTAATCATGACAACTGGCTAGGTGTCCTTTTGAATTTCCTTTGTATAAGTGGAAAGGAACTTGTTCAATCCTCTTACTTTCTCTATTGGTTCTGTTTGGTGATATGTTTTTTGGCTTATAAGAATTAGGATAGACTATTCGTAGAAAAGTGGTTTCACAAGAAGTGGAAAATGTCCGTAGATTAATGCTTAGCAGATGAAGTACAATATTTTGATTATCTTTTTCCTCTATATATGTGTTGTATTATTATTATTTTTATTTCATTTATCTATTAGTTGATTAATAAAATTAACTGATGGAACTTTTGTCTAGTGATTTGTGTACTATAAGATTGTGCAACTTTCAAAGTTATATTATGTATATGAGTTTTGCGGATGCCTTATAATGGTAGTTTTCTTCAAATATTTTGTTTGCATTATGTCTATCTTTTCTTTTGATTACAGGCTAATTATTCATTTACAGCTATTTTAATTTTATGTTTCGATCTTGTTTTCTCAGTGGACAGCTTGTCCTTTTGTCTGTTTTAAATCTTCTTCTTTCATACATTTTTGAGTTTCTTATTAAAAAAAAAATGTGTTTTCAATCTCAGGTAATGCTAGTGTTGAGGCTGCTGTAAATTGGGTAGTCGAGCATGAGAATGACCCAGACATCGATGAGATGCCCATGGTATGATATGCATGCTTACTCATATCTATGCATGTGTTGATTTTCTTAAATTCTCGACCAGCTATTATCCTATTAAAGATTCCTCCAACACCTTTGGCAATTTTTTTATATATTATATTGTTTTAAGTTGAAGATAAAGGCTGCCGTAGCCTTGTTTGGTGCAAGAAAGTAGGCTCCCTACTTCAAGGTTATCTTGCTTGATGTTAAAGGGTTCAAATAAAGTATGCATGGAGTCAACTCATTCCTTGACATATTAGGACATGGTAGCCTTTTTACTATATAATCATTCGAGAATTGAGAGCATGACCCAACCCCCCACTGGCACACCCTCACACCCACAAAATCAAGATGTGATTGGTTAGCATGCTGTTGTGTGATGGTGTAGCGAGCTGTGAGGCAAGTAACATGCTTACTAGAGCAAGATATTGTAAATATTTATTTCTCATTGTTCTAAATAGTAAATAATTTTTTTTTTCCATGTGAGTACTAGTTGTTTCAACTTGTACCATCTCTTGGGGTGGTATGATTACAAAGGTCTGAATTTTGAGGTCTGCATTTTGAGCACAATAGGTTAGGAAGATCTTGGGATTGCCTTAATGTAATATTTAAAAGAGAGGAGATAAAAAAAGAAGCTCCAAATTCCCCCCCCACCAACAAAACACATATTATATATTATATGTATGTACAAACACATGCATGTACATGTACGTGTACATACTGATAGTACGATAGCTTCCTAGGAGTCCGATGGAATTTTTTATTTTTTCCCTTCTGACAACTATAAATAAACTAATAAGAACAATATTTAAATTGGAAACAAGGTACTATAAAATAATTACCTTGTGAAGGTTGTTAGCGTTTTTTTTTTGTAATGACATGACACTCCTACTAATATATGTTAC
Organism: Citrus medica; assembly: GCA_002013955.2. Lineage (NCBI taxonomy): Eukaryota > Viridiplantae > Streptophyta > Magnoliopsida > Sapindales > Rutaceae > Citrus > Citrus medica. The sequence continues at coordinate 1,791,892 of MKYO02000001.1, forward strand.
GAAGCCAAAGGAAAAAGTTAATTTTTTGATTGGGACATTTGAAATGATTCAAAAAGTTCTTTCAAAAGCCAAAGGCATTGATCACAGTTAAAATTGAATTATTTTACTTCTTTTCTTATTTTGTTAGAATTCAATTATTTTACTTATTTTATTTTTTGTTTAACATAAACTTCAGAGAAGAAATAAAAAAACTGTTAAACTGGGTCAAAATAAAATGATAGCATTTATGCCCAATGCTATCCTTTGAATGATACGAGGTTAAGCAAAAAGACCCTACCAATTGAAAGAGTATCAGTACCTTCAATTGAAAGTTTTTTTAGTCTTCAAGTATTCTAGAAGGCATGGAGCCTCCTGAAGTGTACGAAATAAATTATGTAGCAGAAAAAAGGTGTCTCTTTCCTTCCAACATGACCAGCAGTAGATAAATGGGAATTGTTTTGTTTTATTTACCATTTACTTTTAACTTATTAGTTTCAGTGGTGGATTCATTTACATAAGAGCAATGCTAGACATCCCAACATCTAAGTCCCAATTTGAGTTCCAACAGATGTGGTATTCATCCATTCAATGGTGGTTAAGTAATTTTACAGCTGTGAAATCCATCATTCAATAGATGAGTGACACATGGTAATGGGACTCAAGTTTGAACTCAAATATTGGGATCCGTAACATTATTGTACATGATATCTCAAATGAGAAGAAAAAAATGGTGGCAAGTCTTGGACCAGTTCTCGTCAACCCAATAGAAATATTATGAAAATTTTTTTACAAGATCAGACATGAAAATTCAAATGTCCCACATTGGAAAGTTACACTTTGCCTTTGGCTTGAAATATATATAAACAAGGGCTTTTTATATAAGTTATCACTATCAATACAAAACAAAATGGTTTAATAACCATTACAAGGTACTTAATTAGTACCTTGTTTACGGTTTAAATATATGTTCTTATTATTTTATTTAGAACAACTACTTACATTATACCAACTTCCTAATAGTTGAATACTAAGAGCTTTTTATTTTCCTTTGACCCCCTATGGTTACATTAATAGCAGACAGAGATGACAATGGCTCCTTCGCATTGGTGCTGGTGTAGTCATTGCATTTCTATGTGGGGCAGCAACTCTAGCTTTCTAAACCTATAGGCCTAGAAAAGATGGATGGAGAGGAGCGAAGACCTTTGCTTTGAGATTTCATGTGTTTGTGAGTGTGTGTACGTACATACATGTACCTATACATGCATGTATATTTATGTATCTATCTATGCTTATATATATGTGTGTGCATGTGCGCACATGTTGACACACACGTGTGTGTGTGTGTATTTGTGTGGTTCAAAATGGTCTTAATCTTGTTGGGTTGTTTGTGCTCAGGTACCTGTCAGTGGTGGTGGTGGTGGTGAGGCTTCTAAATCTTCTCTTACACCAGAGGAAATTAAGCTCAAAGCACAAGAACTAAGGTATGGCATATTTTATGCGGTCTATTTCTTCAGTGATGGATATTGTAATTGCTACATGCTATCTTACATTACGAATGCATCTTTGGACACTATATTCTGGTTCTTGGCTGCATCCTAGTAGGCAATGTTTCTATAGGTGGCTTTAGTTTAGGTTATAGGGCTTAAATCTTGCCTGCAGTAAAATAATCTGTTTTTAGATTCTTATTTCTTTTTTAACCCTTGTTTTCCTTGGTTAAACATTATTAAATAAAATTTATCTTTTTGTAATTTTTTTGGTTTAATTTTTCTGTTCTTTTAGACTTTTTGAACTTTTAATGTAAACTTTCATATATTGTTCAGTTTCCTATACATGCACGACACATATGTAAACTTCCATATCTTCTGACTGTTTTGAATTATGCTTTAATATTTTTCTTTGAAACAGTAAACTCCCATCTCCAATGTATTGAGGCTTGCTTATTCTCAACTTTTCATATCAATCTTTTCTATCTCTTACTTGTTCTTGTAAATATCTCGAGGGAGCGAGCTCGCAAGAAGAAAGAGGAAGAAGAAAAGAGAATGGAAAGAGAGAGGGAAAAGGTGGTTCTTAATTTTCTTTATCGCTTATCTTAGAATTACTTGCAGTGTCAAATGCAGATACATAAATACCTATGCATGTGCTGATATAAGCCTGTGACAAACGGGATAATCCTTTCTTTTATGTAGGCATGTCATTGTTTTCCTGGCATTGATGAAATAAGCCCATATAATTTCTGTATATGTATCATTTATATATTGCTTCTTCTTCATCTTCTTCTTTTTTTGATTTAGTGGGGAACTTAAATATAGCCTGCTGTTTTCAGCTTTAATTTTTTTCCATCCCCCTTAATTTGTAATTGCTCCACAGTTGCTGTAATAGATACCCTGAAATTATGGGTAGAAAGGAGGAAATTCGTGTTTTTGTTGTGTTGCACAAGTGATCAAAAGGGAGGGACAAACGGACAAGGTGAGTGGAGGGTAGGTGGGTGGCGGCAGCATACTGCTGAACGAGAAAAATGTTTTCTGGAGTTTGGCTTATGTCAATTGATAGATTTGTTTCAGTACTTTCCATAATTATCTTTGACTTGAGAATGACATCCAGCTAGATGCGACTATCGTTTGTAATAACGTATAAACTTGCAGTCATCTAAGGGATTAAATTTTGACAAGGTGGGACAACTTTCATGTATAACTTCACTATATTTGCGATACATTGCCCTGTATCCTTAATTTTACCTCCATAAATTTGTTTCCTGTCTTTGGGTAAATTTTTTTCAGCTATAGTATTTTCTTTCTGGCAGGAAAGAATTCGAATAGGCAAGGAACTGCTAGAAGCAAAACGGATTGAAGAAGAAAATGAAAGGAAACGGTATGTCTTGATTTAGTGTATCCTTTTTATACTACTTCAAGGAATTTGTGTTAAAATAATATTGTATAATATAAGATGCTCTTTGATAAGCATTACTTTGTTTCATTCTTCATTGGGATTGAACAATTGATTTTCTCCAGAATATTGGCCTTGCGGAAAGCTGAGAAAGAGGAGGAGAAAAGAGCTAGGGAAAAAATTCGTCAGAAATTGGAAGAAGATAAGGTTACTGCTCCTCTTCCCCCCCCCCCCACCCATCTTAAGTAATGTATTTGATATATTTAGCTTTATATTCATCAATGGTCATTTAATTTTTCATTTAAAGAAAGAGGAAATTTTGAAACTTCTCTTTTTATTGAGTGGCCAAAGACCTGCTAGCTCCTTATCATGTAAGTAATGGCAATGGTGAAAATTTGCATGTATAGGATTTTTAATTGTCCTTGTCTATAAACTGCTTTCCATAAGTTATTTTACATTTCATTCAGAATTGCCTATTATAGTTTAGTTACTGTAATTATATCTTCACAGGCAGAACGGAGGAGGCGACTTGGATTGCCCCCAGAAGATCCTGCAACCACGAAATCTTCGGCACCCGTTGTCGAGGAGAAAAAGGTATTAGGTTGTTTGATTTTTCAGGTTCTGATGTTTAAAATATGCTCCAGATGTATTTTGAAAATACATCATTTTTGCATCTGAATTGCAGAGCATGTTGCCTATTAGGCCTGCCACAAAGGTAGAGCAAATGAGAGAGTGTTTGCGATCTCTTAAACAAAATCACAAGGTAAATTTGATCAGCACACGATGCTCTTGATTATTTCTTGGCTATTAAATACTTTAAAAGAACTTTAAGCATACATAGTCAGTCATATTCAATGGCTTTCAATATATGATCCGTTGGTATCATTCAGTGGTTGTGCTGGTAGACAATTTGGAATTGTTATTTTTTGCTTGAACAATTAGTAATGGGCCAGTTTGAAATCATATATTATCAATTGCTAAAAATTCATAAACTTAGATTTGAGCCTTAGAATGCCTGATTGACCAGAAATATCAAATGGATGATGTGCATGGATAAACATTTTAAGTAGAGTGATTGGTTCTGCAAAAGATACATTTTACAATATTTAAAAAAAAAAAAAAATTACGTAAAGCCCCTCCCAACCTTGTTGTGACCAAGATTTGAACTCTAGGCCTTTTGTACCATCCCTAGAGATTTTGCCTATTGAAGCAACCAGCAGCCTTTTACACGAAGAGTCTCTTGTATATGAGGAGAAGTATAAGCTCTCTTTACACATACATGCTCATGCATTCCATGCACCCTCACAAGGACACCAACATATGTGGCAGATGGACCAATGAAAATGGTCGATTAAATTACTAAGGTCTCATCTTGGACATTTTACTAAATTTAAAAGAGTATCTTGAAGGTCTATCTTGAACATTTGTGAAGTCAGCTTTTGAATCTTTTGAATATATACCTTTAACTTGTGGTGATCATGCAGAATACCCTGTACCTGCTGAAGGCTTGGTAGTTTGCAAGTAGAGCTGATGAATGGATTCTATTTAACATTAAACAAAAGGAATATGTGTTTATTATGTCTTATGGATATTGCCTTCCTTCTGCAAGGAAGAAATTGCTCAGTAAAAATGGGATCAGTATTTCTGGTTGAATTTTTTTCAATGAAAATATTGTTACTTGGAACTATGCATATACATTTCTATGTTAACATCTCTTTTGCTGCTTTTCTTTTTATTTTTTCCCCTTAAAATTCAATTTTCTGCCGTGGGGATTCTGTAATGCTTGTTAAGTTGGTTTATATCACGTCCAGTCATTTCACTTTGTTTTCTGTTGGACTAGGATGATGATGCTAAAGTGAAGAGAGCGTTCCAGACCCTTCTAACATATATAGGGAATGTTGCCAAAAATCCTAATGAGGAGAAGTTCAGAAAAATCAGACTCAGTAATCAAACTTTTCAGGTATGGAACTTTTTCACAATAGATCTTGATACTTGTTGAAGTAGATTTCTGTTGCCAAAAATCCCAATGATGGTGATGCAATACTATGGGTGGCAATTTGGGTCAGGATTCATTAATCTGATTCGATTCGAGTCGAAAAAAATGGGTTTGGATTTGAAAAAATTGATTCATTTAATAAATAGGTGAATCCGATTTGATTCGTTAAATAAATGAATTGAATCCCGGTTTGAGGTCACAGATTCGTATTCGTTTATTAAATGGGTTATAAATGAATAGGTTAATAAATGACATTTTTAATAAAATTACTTATTTACCATTAAAATTAAATAAAAAAATTGTTTGAACATTTTCAAGGTACAAGCGAGTTTTTTAATTATGAAATGATAATAAGACAAAAAAGAAAATGAAAGCAACGACATCATCACTAATCAGTCGACGCTAGCTCCACTCTTCATTTTCGTTCCTCTATTGTAATCTCTCTCACTTGAATTTGAAGACCCATTTCTTCATTGTCCCAAACAAAAGCCAAACCAAACATCCCAAAAATCAGATCAATGCTCTCATACGACATTTTCTGGCTAGCTTCACGTCTCTTTGCTGTGTAAGTGACAAGGTCTTGAATAGCTATGCCTATGACAACTGTCAAAGTCATCCTTCCTTATGCCTTTTGAGTTTCTTTTGCCTCTTGTTTTTTTATTGTAATTGTGTTTAGCTTGGATCTAGTTGTAATAAATCAATTTTATTGATTAGATTTTAATCGAATTTAGATGAATCCATTTAATTCTTTATTTATTGCTTTTATTTATTATGGTAAACGAATTAAACAAATATATTCGTTTCTTAAATAAATGAAATCCGAATCCATTAAATTTTGATTTGATTGGTTTAGGATTTGACAAAAGTTTGGTTTGCCAATTTGTTTTCCCACCCGTATGCAATACGAAGATTTCTGTTGGTCCATGATACAGTAATACGAGGTTGATTGCTTTCCTTAATTGTTTTCGCTAAATGTCATTCTGTGTTGCAATTAACAGGATAGAGTTGGTGCACTGAAGGGGGGATTAGAGTTTCTTGAGCTGTGCGGATTTGAGAAAATCGAAGGGGGTGAGTTCTTGTTTCTACCAAGAGAGAAGGTTGACATGGCGGTGCTCAATTCAGCAGGCTCTGAGCTGACCTCTGCAATAAATAACCCCTTTTTTGGAGTTCTTTAATTTTTTTTTTAATTTTGTATTTCTCTTTATATCTGAAAATATTTTTTGCCATTCTGGTATTTATGCCCGTTTGTGTGTTTGTTGTAACTATAATCTTCTCGAGTTTATACGTTGATGGAATGAATTTAAGTCGAAGTCGTATTTTCGCCTTTCAGTTGAAGTCATATTTTCTGCTGAATTTAACTATAATCTTTTTTTATGGTAGGTTTTTAATTTCTCAATTTGTAATAGCCATTATGAAATTGATTTTCAGAAGTTGAGAAGCAGGAGTCAATGTTTATTTGAAATTGAAAGATAAAAGTTTAAATTGCTTACTGTGAAATTGTGGGAGAGAAAGAGAAATAAGGTTGATTAAGTAACTATAACAAAAATTATTTTCAAAATAAAAACTTAATTTAAATAGAGAGCTTAGAGAGGGAGTTAGTGGGTTTAAAGTAGCCCAACCCTTTCAAAATCTATTGTAGCAAAAAATCTAATTTTTAAACCTAAATACCCTCAAACCTATTAACAAATTGCAAAACAAATGTCATTTTCAACAAAATATCAAACCTCACCCATAGTCAACAAATGACCTTCATGAAACAAATGTAGTTATATAAATAAAATCATCAATTGAAAAGAAAGAAGTTAAAGTTAGTATTTATTTTTATTACAAATATGGTTTTTGATTTCGATTTTTGGAAATTTATGTGAGTATTTTGAGTAAAAGCAACCTAAGAGATGAAACAAAAAAAAAAAAAACGAACGAGCTTGTACGACATGTGCCTTCACACCTAAGTATAGGTTCATTTTTTAATTGTATAATAATTTTTTTATTCTTTTCATAACTATTCAAGCTTAATGGAGTAGTTGTTCTTTAAATGTGTTCTGATGGATCGTGGGAGAAATTGGCAAATGATTGTTTTTGAATACATGAATGGAATGAATAGAGTTTTTTTTTTATTTGGAAAGATTGTATGTCTGTTCAATTTCTTGCAAGAGTGTATGAGGTTTTGTAAATAATTTGAATGATGTTAGCATCACAGTGAAGAAAAGTTCAAGGTTGAGTTTTTTCTACCCAACCCGCGTGTTCACTATCTATGGACATACTTGATGATAAAATAGTAAATGTTGTGTTATATGTGGGCTCTAATCTATTGAACTATGAGTGCATAGCTATTTTTGTTATCACATCCCCTAAAGTACTGGATCAAAAGCATGTGATGCAAGATGCTCAAACTTCATACAGAGCAAGCATCTACATCCCTGATATTCAAGAAGAGGTGTTACCAGTAACGACATAAATGTAGCAACATTAATCTTGAATCTACTATAATAATGATCCCATTGATGAAAACAACATTACGCTGATGGTTGTTAAAAAAGAGATGGTACCACCGATGACATCGCTGTTATAAGGTTAAAGGTGGCCAATGGGCCGGACGGCACGAGGCACGGCATGTGTCCGTACAACACAGCACGGCATGACACGAGCACGTCTCGGTAGAGCACGCGGCATTGCACGGCAAGGCACGCACGTGAGCCGTGACAAGCTTAGATTTTAGGCACGCGTGCCTTAAAAGCACGGCACGATTAGAGATGGGTCAAAGCACGGCACGCGAAAAAGCACATAATAAGCACGTTTCATTTTTTAATGAAAGTAAACTTAAAATTTTATGATTTTATAAATAACTTGAAATTGAATCTTTTAATATCTTTTATTGGCTCAAGTTTTTTAAATTTATTTAATTCTTAGTTTCAAAAAAATTATAATTGATTTATGTTTATAATTTATTAAATAAATAATTGATAACATGATTCTAATAAATAAAATTATAAATATAATGATTTTATAAATATGTATTAATATTATTATAAACTATGATATATGACTTTACGTAATTCCAAGTTAACAATCAAGTTAACCCTTAAAAAATTATTATTATTATTGTTATTGTTAAGTGCTAAAAAAGAATTCTAATACCATAGAGTCAAACTTAGCAACTAATATTACATTCTCTTATTATTATTAATTTATTATTATTGAATATGAACTTGAGTTTTGAATTTTTTATTCTATTAAATTAAAATAAAGGCATATGGATAAAAAAAAATACATAAGCTTGAAAAAAATAAGACAACAACTTGGCATATGCTCTTAAAAAAAGAAAAAAAGAAAAATGCTTAGTGGACTATTTTTCCTAGGCACGACACGACACGAGTGGGCACGAGCACAAGCACGTGTGGGCACAGCACGAGCACGTGTGGGCACAGCACGACACGGCACGAAATAAATAGTGAGCACGGCATGACACGAGCACGAGCACGCGTGAGCTTCCTTTGATGGGTCTCGGCCGGATCGGCACAGCCCGTTGGCCATCTCTATATAAGATTACTCTTCCTTTCAATATAATGATAACCCCATTAACGAGATGGATAATACACTAGTAGAGAACATTAATGTTGAATCGCATGATAGCCCTATTGATGATGGGGATGAAAGTCTTTTCAATAGTCTATTTGATGATGGGGATGATGGGGATGATGGTGTTTTCGATGCTCTTATTGATGATGGTGATGATAGTAATTTTGATAATACTATCGATGATAGGAACGGTTGCATGATAAAGGTCTAATTGGTGATAGGAAAGATTTGCCTCACTTTCAAAATGAGCATAAAGCACACTAAAGTTGATTGTTACTCTAAAGCCCTATTCTAAAGGGCTAGTAGTTGACCCCTTTGTTAGTATTACTCCAGCTTTTCCTACAGACTTTGTTTCTCTGGACTTTGTTCAAAGTTGTAGGTCTAATGATGTTTGTGTGGGGAAGTTGTTTGATTTCAAGTTTAATTTAATATTGTAACTGCCCAAAGTTTTCTTTAGTGATAAGTTTGATTTCAAGGTTGCAAGATCCATATTAATACGTTTCGAGGTGCATTATGCTTCAAAATCATGTAAATGGTATCTTTGAGCAAAGAGAACTTCAAATCAAAAGAATGTCAATTAGGTAGTGATGAGATGTGACAAGAGACACACTTGTCATAATGAGGTGTTGCCCAGTGTTCTTTGTTAGGCAAGGAGTTGGGTTGTCGGTCATCTCATCGTAAAAAAAATTATTCAGGAGAAGTAAATATATACTCCAATGACATTCTAGCATATATGCAATAGGAGTACAATATTCACTTATCATACTAGCAGACATGTTGGACTAGAGAACTTGTTCTTGAAATGATTTAAGGAAGTCCATCGGAGTCATATAACTTACTCCTCAAGTACTTTCATGTATTGGAGAAGGAAAATAAAGATACAATTACTCACCTGAAATTGAATGGCGATAATAGTTTCTTGTGCTATTTTGTAGCTATTGGATCTTGCATCAATGGTTTTTTATAGTGCATCAAGCTAGTGATTACAATAGATAGTACTTAACGACGTTTGTGACAATACTCTTGAATGGAAATAATCAATTGTATGTGGTAGCTATTGAGTTTGGGGGTTCTAAAAACAATGATTCTTGGGAATAGTTTATGATGAAATTATATGATGTAATTAGTGATGCTCTAGAATTAGTAATTATCTTCATTCGATGCACTTCCATAGAAAGAGTTGTTATTTCCATCAAGGGTGTCGTTATAAAAATTGTTAGATTATCAAGCAATAAAAAATATTATTTTTTGCTTGTATTATAATATATGTTTGTGTTTATACAATATATTAGGGATTATTAATTATTTTTTAACTATATTTAATTTTGTGTATTTTTATGTGTTTATTAGGTAAAATATTAAATTCACGTAATTCGAGACTACAAACAGATAAACAGATGTCAAATTTGGATTTCGGAGATTTGAAAACTTTATGATGAGTTGAGACCAGCTTAAAATTGAGCTTGTGCAAAAAGTTAACATTTTTTGTTGATTGAGCATTGATTGGATGATAAAATGAGTTTACAATAGATATGAGTGCATTGGATAACTGTCAATTTTGATTAAATCTCAACCATTCATGATTCAATGGTCACGATCGTGCTGCGTGGCAATGGTTGGTGAAGCAAGTTGTAGAATCCGAACCTTTGTATTCAGGTCGACCCGATCCACCCATTAACTCGCCAAATCTCAACCATTTTTTGACTGAATCGGATGTGTAATATTGGCTTTTGAAGTTTGAACAGCTGTTGGATCTTGATCTAATGGCTGTGAGGAGCGCATGCATAAAGCTTATGATAAACCACAAAACTCTGGATTATGAATGTATTTTTCTATAAATAAAGTCTCATTTTTATGTTTTGAGCATCTCTCTTCTACTCAATTTCTCTTAACTTCCCTGTAATCATATTTTTCAGGTGTGTTTTAATATTTTGCATAATTAGTTTTATAAATAAAATTAGTTTTTTTTTCAATTTTAGTTGTTTTCATTCCTTTTAATTTGAGTAATTTAATTTTAATAGTTATTTTTATTTCAATTATACTTAGCTAAATAACAATAGTTAGGGTAAGGTGAAACTCTTATGAAATAAATATGATTTAATCAAATTCTATTTTTAATTATATAACTTAAATTATTTCCTATTTAATTTTAAACATATTTTGTATTTTGAAAATTTGATTTATTGTAGACAAATAAGGGAGTTTGGCACAATAAATTCTTAATATCTTAATATAAAGTATGGTAAAATAGTATTTTGACTTATTGTAGACAAATTAAATTTTGGCACAATAAATACTTAAGACATAATAAAATTAATGGGAAAATAATAATAATTTATATAATTAATATTTTGGGCAATAAATCTAAAAAATGGCAAAAAGAATTTATTAAATTTTATTTACTACTAAGAGTGGATCCATAACCCTAACCAATTCAATTTCATAGTTTTATTTAAATTAAGTTATTTATATTCAAGTTTATTTTCATTTTAGATAAAATAAAATAAACAAATTAATTCTTTTTTCTGTCGATTGACCTCGGACTCACCGAGCCATAATATAACAAGACACTCTTAAATTTGAGAACTAAAAATTACTTTTAAGTTGTGTTAAGCTATTGGCGTTGTTGCTGGGGAAAAGTATTTATTTTGTTTTAGTGTTTCGATTTTCACTTTTCTTTTGTGTAAATTTTCATTTACCCCCTATGTCTCTTCTTAAATTTTGTTTTGTCCACAAAATCTTTCAGAATCTTCACTTTCATCCCACATAGACATGACTTTGTTCTACACTTCTAAAAATTACTTTTCAGAATCATTCCAAGCTCCTCAAATTTTGCCTCTTCATCATAATTTTGTAAAGTCAGTACATAATCAAACAACAAATTTATATTAGAAATATCAAATTCAAACTGCTTATTTGACTCAATTGAATTAACTAAACAAACATCAGAGAGTTCAGAAAAATCCACTTTCCGAATATTTTCCTCTATACAATATTCAAACAATTTCTTTTGTTCATCAGTATCATTTTCATTCTCATTTTCTTCATTAAGTTGCTTGCACATGTTGAAAACATTCAATTCCAGAGTCATATTTCCAAAGGATAAATTCATTAAACCATTCCTACAATTAATCTAGGGATGGCAATGGGGCAGATATGGATTGGATCTACTTTGCTCCATGTCCAAATCCATAATAAAAATCAAGATCCGTATCTGCTCCAGATCCGTCATGAATCCATATTTTTCGCTCCATATCCAAATCCAAAAAATAAATAAATATCTATATCTGCTCCAAATCCGAAAAAAAAATTAAAATCCAAATCTGCTCTTGATCTGTCATGAATTCTAAAATTCAATAATAAAAAAAAATAATTTTTTAGATTGAAAATTGAAGGCTAAAATGTATTGACAAATAAATTATAAAATTTTTCTCAAAAATATAATAAATATTGTAGTTTATACTTTTACACCAAAACAACAAATAAGAAAAATAATAAAATATTATTCAGAAGTAATTGCAGGAGTAATATCAATCTAATATTTTATTGTCTCCTTCATCATTATAATATCAACAATACACCTACCTTCATTCCTACAACATTAGATAATGACATATAAATTAAATATAATTTATATTCAGTCCTTTATTATTTTTATCATGGCCATATTTGACTAAATATATGAATAACTATATTCCTTAAAAATTCTTTGGTCAATATAATAAAATAAATTGTCAGGTTATATTACTTAGCTTGCAATTTGAATATTGTATGTATATGCTTCGGAGCTAGCTAACCTTTAAATTTACAAAACTAACCTTTAAGTTTTAAGAGTTTAAATGCATGATAAATACTACTAATATGCTATGAATAGAATTTATTATCGTGATAATTCTACAATTGTTAAGAAACTTTTAAAATAAAATAAAATAAAAAGATGAGTGGATATGGATATGGATTTAGATATTAAGATAGATCCAGATCTGCTCCAGATCCGTCTTAGATCCGCACATCGATATCCAAATCTGATCCAAATCCATTTTAAACCGATCCAAATCCGATCCAATTGGATTTGGATCACGTGGATCTTGGATCAGATCCAATCCATTGCCATCCCTAAATTAATCAAAGCATTAGCAATTGCTAAAAATGGTCGACCTAAAATTACAAGAATTAGTTTATAATTATTCACAACAGGTTCAATTTCTAAGACAATAAAATACACAAGGTCTATGAATTTATCAACTTGTACTAAAACATCTTCCACTATTCCTTTTGTTACTTAAACTGATCTATTGGCAAACAAAAGTGTAGTTGAAGTTGATTTTAACTCACCAAGATTAAGTTGAAAATAAACTGAATATGGAAGCAAATTTACACTAGCACCAAGATATAGTAAAACATGCTCAATTCTGTGATCACCAATAATATAAGAAATAGTAGAACAACCAGGATATTTATATTTCAATTTATTATTAGTAGATAGAACGGTACTTACCTTTTTGGTCTTGAAAGCACTCTTTCTTACTTTTAATTTCCTCTTAATAGTGCACAAGTCCTTTGAAAATTTGGCATATGAAGGTACCTGTTTGATTGCATCTAATAGAGAAATGTTAACTTTAACTTGCTTAAAGATTTCATAAATTTCAGAATAGTGGTTTGATTTTTTTGGTTTATTTAATACATACAGAAATGGTGGTTAAAGTGGAACACTAGTTATTTCTTCACTAGGTGTAAGTTCGTTTAGTCCTTCTTCACCCTTTGAATTTTCATCATCTTCACAAGGTTCAGGAATAAGTCTATCAACAACCTGACCACTACGAAGAGTTATAACTGACTTGATTTGGTCCACGAGTGGATTTTGTTGAATCTTAGGATTTGGTTGTGGTTGAATTGCAAATTTTCATTTTTCTTGAATTGTGAGTACAAAAACAATTTTATCAAGAGTATCCTTCAAATCAGAAAAAGTTTGTGTATTTTGATTGTTAATAACATCTTGCTTTCTGATGAATTAATGCATTGTATATTTCAGATTTTTCCATGGTGGTGGAACATATGGTGCACAAGATTGAGCATTTTGAAATTTTGTGGAGGTGGTGCTTGTGAAGATTGTGCATTATTATTATTCCTCAAATTGAAATTTGGATGATTTCTCCAACTAGGATTATAAGTCTGTGAATATGGGTTTGACTTATTAAAAGTGTTAATAGCATTAGCTTGATCATGTAGACATTCTTTAATTGCAGGCAGAGTGAGACAATCTTGAGTGAAATGATCATTAGAATTACAAACATTACATGCAATTTCTTGAACATATTTTACTTGATCACTCTTTTTATACTTCAAAGCTTCAACTTTCCTAACTAGGGATGCAAAATTTTGCTTGTAAATCATGATCTTCCATCAAGTTGTGGATTCCTCCATTGGATGGAGATGGTTGTGGTTTATTTGTCAATTCAAAAGTTCCAACAGTATCATAGTGTTGTGCATTTTCAGCTAATTAATCAAGATAATCTAGTGCATCTTCAGGATTTTTATCTCTAAATTCATCATTTCACATCATTTCAACATGTTTACTTTGGGGTGTCAAGCCCTCGTAGAAATAAGTTACCAATCGTCAAGTTTTAAAACCATATTGTAGACATATGTTGAGCAATTTTTTAAACCTATCCCAACATTGTTATAATGTTTCTCCAATTTTTTGAGTGAAATTGGTTCTATGAGGTGGAAATAATTTTTAAAAAAATTATTTTTCATGTTATTCCAAGTTCTTATTGATCTAGATCTAAGATTTTGTAGCCAAGTTTTAGCTTTATCTTTTAATAAAAAAGAAAAAAAGGCTTTAATCTAATTATGTTCATGCTACAATTTTGGTCTGTGTATGTATTACAAACTTCCTCAAAATCTCTTAGATGTAAGTATAAATTCTCATATTATAAACCATGAAATGTTGGTAAAATTTGAATAATACTTGGTTTGAAGTTGAATCGAGATGCTTCTGGAGGAAATACTATACACGATGGTGCTCCGATTCTGTTTGGATTTATGTAATCTCTCAAAGTCTTTGGTTGATTCTGATAACATGCATAATGTTGAGAATTATCGTCTCCCTGATCAATCTGAGGATTAGGTTCGGCCAAAAAGTTTTCATTTTGGATCTTGTCCATGATTGGTGATGGAGATTGAGATCTACAAATTAATCTGCTACTTGAAGTTAGAGACCAGCGTCTCATGCAATGATTATGTCACAAAGATAATATTCAAAATAATAAGTAACACAAGAACTAAATGAAAATTGCACCCAAAAAAATGAAAATTAAATATGCAAATAATATAAGTGTACGAAAAAAATGAAAAAAATGAAAATGAAAATTAAATAACAATTTAGGTGGTTGAACTGACCATTTAAATTAACAATATAAAATAAAGAAAAAAATAAATGCGAACTAATAAAAAAAACTGAAAATTAAATTATAATTTAGACAGTCAAGCTAGCCATATAATAAAATAAAATTAAATTAAAAATTAAATAACTAATTTTTTTTAAAAAAATAAGAGTCAATATTCAGTTTGCTTGGTCCAAATTGAGTCCAAATAAGTCCAAAATGTAAGTCCAAGTCTGATTATTATTAGAAATTTCGTCCAATGATCTTTTTGCCAATTCTTTATAATTTTATGGGAACAAAATAATTTTTAGAAGTCTAGAACAAAGCCATGTCCATGTGGGATGAAAGTGAAGATTCTGAAATATTTTGTGGACAAAACAAAATTTAAGAAGAGGAAAAGGGGATAAATGAAACTTTACACAAAAGAAAGTGAGAAACAAAACATTAAAACAAAATAAATACTTTTCCCTGGCAACGATGCAAAAAACTTAATACAATTTAAAAATAATTTTCAACTCCCAAGTATAAAAGTGTCTTGTTATATTATAATTCAGTGAGTCCAAAGTTGATCCATAAAGAAAAGATTTAATTGGTTTATTTTATTTTATCTAAAATTGAAACTAAAACTTGAATATAAACAACTTAATGTAAATGAAACTATGAAATTGAATTAGTTAGGGTTATGGATCCACTCTTAGTAGTAAATAAAATTTAATAAATTCTTTTTGCCATTTTTTTATTTATTACAGCAAAGATTAATTATATAAATTATTATTATTTTTCCATTAATTTTATTATGGATTAAGTATTTATTGTGCCAAAATTTAATTGTCTACAGTAAGTCAAAAATACCATTTTACGATACTTTATATTAAGATATTGAGAACTTATTGTGCCAAACTCTCTTGTTTGTCTACAATAAATTAAAATTTCAAAATATAAAATATGTATAAAATTAAATAAAAAATAGTTTAATCTATATGATTAAAAATAGAATTTGATTAAATCATATTTATTTCCTAAAAGTTTCACCTTACCCTAACTATTGTTATTTAGCTAAGAATAATTGAAATAAAAATAATTATTAAAATTAAATTACTCATAATTAAAAGGAATAAAAGCAAACAAAATTGAAAAAAAAAACTAATTTTATTTATAAAAATAATTATGTAAAATATTAAAAAACACTTGAAAAATAAGATTACAGGGAAATTGAGAGAAATTAAGAAGAAGAGAGATGCCCAAAGCAAAAAAATGAGACTTTATTTATAGAAAAATACATTCATAATTCAGTGTTTTGTGGTTCATCACAAGCTTTATGCATGCGCTCCTCATAGCCATTAGATCAAGTTCCAACGGCTGGTCAAACTTCAAAAGTCAACATTACGCGTGGCATCATGTGAAACGTTCAATTCAGTCAAAAAACGGTTGAGATTTGGCGGGTTAATGGGTGGATCGGGTCGACCTGAATACAAAGTTTCAAATCCTACAACTTGCTTCACCAACCATTGCCACATGGCACGATTGTGACCATTAAATCATGAATGGTTGAGATTTAGTCAAAATTGACAGCTATCCAATGCACTTATATCTACTGTAAGCTCATTTTATCATCCAATTAGTACTCAGTCAACAAAAAAAGTCAACGTTTTGTACAATTTCAATTTTAAGCCGATCTTGACTCATTTTAAGGTTTTCGGACCTTCGGAATCCAAATTTGACATTTGTTTATCAGTTTGGAGCCTCGAATTACGTGAATTTAATATTTTATCTAATAAACACACAAAAATTATAGAAAATTAAATATAGTTAAGAAATAATTAATAATCCCTAATATATTGCATAAATACAAATATAAATTATAATATAAGTACAAAATAATATTTTTTATCGCTTGATAATCAAAATTTTTTTAATACTAATCAGTATTACTACCCATGGCATTTGTTTTAATATATAAAAGATAATGTCAAGTCAAAATTTAAGATGTCAAAAGTTTTTTGGGATAAGTTTGAGCCCATGTTTATAAAGGTAGCAAAGTAATATAGATGTAAAGAGCTTAGAACACAACTTGAATGGTTGTAGTGGATATATTCAAGAGCAGTTAATTGCTTAAAAAATAACATGGGCATGTGTAAGTGGCCGCGATAATAATTCGATGGTGGGGGTACAATATTCTAACTTCTAACACTGTGGACAGTGTGAATTCTTTTATGACGATTTTGCAATTTTTTTTCATAACTCATTTGATTAACCACTTCAGAAAAGCATTACAACAACGATTTTACAATAGGAAAAAGGTGGCAGAAACAATGATACTCCTTTAACGACATGGGCAAACAAAATAGTAGCTGAAAGAAAGGCTCAGGTTGAAGAATAGACATTCATCCTGTGTCTAAGCATAAATTACAGATTTGAAGTGGTAGTGTGAAAGAGGGGTTATTCGACATAAGTTACAAGACTTATAGCTATAAATTATTCTACTTGATGTACTTGTTTGTGCTCATTCAATTGCTGCTTGCCTATAGGCTCAAGTGGATTACATATGTCTCTGTTCTTACTTTTGCTCCAAGAAATTATTATTGAAGGCATATACAGTACCTGTCAATTCAGTTGGTGCATTACCTCTTAGAAAGTTCCATAGGACATCCTAGAGTTGAAGGTGAACCCACCAATAGAAAAACGATCTTCTGGTTCTTGTCTAGAGCTTAGAAGACCTTCTTCATGGTAAGGATGTACTGACAACTATGATATGTTCTAAGTGCAAGGAATGTCGACATAATAAAAAAAAGTAAATTATTTAACTATTAAATTCTGCAAATTTGTTTTTACATTTTCCAAGTAATATATTTTAAGTTACAATTTATACTAATATAATCGTAATTCCAATTAATTTTTTTCCAAGTGATTTTTTTTAGTGGATGGAAGCTGAATTGAAATCAATAGAGAAAAACAATTTGAACCATGTGGAGCACAAGATTGTAAAGTGAGATCTGGATGTAAAAGGCTTTGAACTGGTATCGTAAAACTTATTGAAGAAAATAAAAAATGGTGTCAATGAAGATGTCTTAGAGGTGGCATAAAAGCTTTATGCTCTAATTTAGTGTTAGCAAGCATATTATTTCTTATTTTATATGGCCATTGAACTATAGAACTATAGTATTGTTAAATTTATATTTTCGTTTATTTTCTTTTTTTTGGATGGATTCTGAACCTAAAAGATGAAAACAAGAAAATCATTGAAATTCCCTCTTGTTTATCAAAACTAATCAAATCTCCCTCATGTTTCAAAATATTGTAAAACTCCCTTGCCGTTATAAAGTCGTACATACAAAGTCAACGTTAATAGTTACCCTTGGAAGGGCATTCTATTCTTTTAATATTGACAAATTTTGAGATAATAATCAGTATTAGATAAAAACGTTTCAAGAAAATCTCAATTTAATAAATTCCAAAAGCATGTCTATACGAAGCCTAACCTCAAATCACTATTTCAATTCCCAAAATTAAATCAAATTCACTTGCTATAATCATAATTTGGAAGCCGACAGCGACAAAGAGAGTTACGGCACTCTTGTTAGTGGTGAGGGTGGTGTGATCCTGAAGGACCGTGTGGTGGTTGCTGCGGAGCTAGTGTACAAGTGATAGCGTGGTGGCATGCTGGGATACATGCAAAAGAGCCTGTTTGTTTGCTTTGATGATAAAATCATGTTTAATTAGTGTAGACAGTATGATCATGTTAACCTATAGTTATTGTGTTCCGGTTAATTTAGATATGCTTTATTTGTGAGTTAAAAGCAGTTATCTATTTGCTTTTACATATATTATCATAAATGTATTAGAACGAAGATAAGTACTCACTAAACTGCGAAGTCTTGATTCACTACTAAAAAAATAGTTTTTACTGACACTTAGTTTGTGACACTTTATTAAAAAGTATCAGTATTTTTATACATATGGACCATTTTCCGTGTTTAACACATAAGTATCATAAATTAATAATACTATGGTGTCTGAAATTTAGTCATCAGAAATCTCTAACACTAACGAATTAGTAATAAAAATAAATAATTCTAATCATGTAACAGATGGAATTCGAACCGGGGACCTCGAACATCAGAGCATTTAAGTTTAAGAAAAAGACAATGGTCTATTTCTTGGTGATACTAAGGTATTAGTAAAAGAAAATAAAATTTGAATCTCGTTTCAAACTAACATTCAAACCCAAGACCTTTCAAAGCCAAAGCTTTTAAGTTTAAAATTAAAACCATTGTGACTTTTTGTTAGTTATGCTACTGAATCTGTAGAATATTATTTTTGTAATATGAAGAACTTGAAATGTATTGAGCACTCATGAGTGAAAATTTTAGCGGGTTTTGGCTGAAATTTCACAAGTAAATAATATATTTTTAGTTAGAAACGATATCGTTTCACTTAGAAAAAATAAAGATAAGTAAAATGCATCGTTTTATCCTACCCCTAAGACCAAAATCGAACCTAATTTTTTTTCTAAGTCATTCACTCATCATTCTTCACCACTCGGTTCTCATTCTCTGTCAAAGTTAAGTAAACAAAACCCTAAAATCCTATCCCCCATTGTTGATACTGTACATTCTAATCAAACTTCACGTTAATCCCAACCAAGCCCAAAGCAAAGGAATTCCTTTTTATCACGATTTGGTTCTCTCTCTCTCTCTCTCTCTCTCCATTGTGATAAATTCATTTATGAAGGTACCATTTATTTATTTTTATTTTTTAATTATTATGTTTCCAATTTACAGTGCCTATTTTCCTCATGCATGTTGTTTTGTTGTCGTTTAGCTATAGAATGGGTTTTAAAATTCTTAGTTTTTTCTATAATCTTTATTTTTTATAATTTTGGACATGGGAAAACATAACAGAGAGGTAAAGGCAATTAAAGTTGAGTTGTTGTACTAGAGTTTTTAACTAAGAGTGGTTTTATAAGTGCTTGATTCAAATCAGTTTTCTTTCCTCTCTTTCTTTAGTTGCCATGTCACTGGACTTTGAATTTCATGTACACTTTAACTGGAATTGATGGATACAATGTCCATGCAGATTTGGGTTTTTCTCCTTTTCCCCATTTATTGAAATTGCATTTAAAATTTTGCATGATGCTTTCAATTTTGAGCCTAACTTGTTCCATTTAATTAGCCATTGATAAAGATACATATTCAATTTGGGTCAATTCATCAATCCTTTCCCTATAATGCCCTTGCTAGACTTAGTATAAATGTAATATTTCACATGCAATCCCTTCAACAACAACAAACATTGTCCTTCATTTTTTTTATGTGATTTCCCTTGTACAGATCTCTGACATAGTAATTAACAATATAATTAAATCGTCATTCATATGTTGATGGATACAATAGCCTTGGCCATTTTAGTGTCACAACCAAATGCAGTTTGTTTGTTTTTATTTTTTATTTTTTTTACATGATCTTCAAATTAATAAACTTTTGAAAGGGACCTTTTGTTTGTTTGTATAGGAAACTTTTGTTTGCATTTTAATATTGAATTATTGACTTTCAACTAGAATGTTTAGTTTGTTATTACTTTTTCTTATATCTTGCATGTTTATTTCAATTGAGCAGCTCTAATCAGTTGAATTAATATGTTCAGTTCAATCTCTCGCTTTTGAAGAATCACATAAGTTTATGGTGTAACAGCTGTCTTCATTTGGTAATTCTTTTAAATCACTCACTTTCTTTCAGTTTCTATTATTGTTGTGCTTTGAGTTTTACTTGTACTGACATGTTTTAAATATTGACATGCATGGTCTTAGTTTCGTTTTTGTTGCATAGACTCTTTTGGAATTAAATTGTTTGTTCTAATTTATACTTTTGTTTGTTCTAATATGAAAATGAAATTTTGAAAAATGTGGATGTGGCATGTTTTGTTGGCTTGCTGAATGTGTACATGTATTTTTGCTGGCTTGGTGAATGTGTACATGTATGCTCTATTGGCTTGTTGAATGTGTACATGTATGCTCTGTTGGGTTGCTGAATGCTTACAATAATGCTCTGTTGGGTTGCTGAATGCTTACATATATACTCTGTAGGGTTGCTGAATGCATAAATGTATTTAAGTGACTCTAAACAAATAGAACTTAGATTTATTTTGCAATTTGTATTTTTAATTTAAACCTAAAAGTTTGAAGTTATTTGTGCAATTTATCTAAACTTATTAAACTAATAACATCTAACGAATGAACAGGTAACAATACATATTATAGACAAAACTTCGATATTATGTGATAGATTGTCTGATGAGTATAGTGATGTGGTTGATGATTTCTTGGAGTTTGCCATTCTTAATTATGAAAATAGAATGTCAATTCAATGTCCTTCTACCTCTTGTTGTAATATGGAGTTTTTGACTCCTGAACAAGTGAGGCTACATCTATTTAAAAAAGATTTTCTAGAAAAATATTTAGTTTGGAATTGGCACGGTGAGGCGGACTTGAAACCTACCTCTGTAAAATGCCAAGACCTGCCACAAAATCAGCGTTTTAGATGTCCGGATTATAGTTATGTAGATGACATGGTTCATGATGCTTTTGAGCATTGTGATAAAGATCCTAGTTCTTTTAAGGATATGCTTGAAGATGCTGAAAAACCCCTATATCCGGGTTCAAAGCATTCAAAGTTATCGGGTCTAATGAAACTGTACAATATAAAAGGACTTTATGGCTAGTTTGATAGTGGGTTTTCAGTTTTATTGGAAGTGTTAAATGAGATATTGCCAAATGATAATAGTTTGCGTAAATCCATGTATAAGGCCAAACAAATAATGAAGCTATAAGACTTAGATTATGAGAAAATACATGCATGTCGAAATGATTGCATTCTTTATAGGAATGAGTTCAAGAATCTTAGTGAATGCCCAAGGTGTGGAGCATTTAGGTGGCAAATAAGAAAAGATGGATAAAAAAAAATTAGAAAGGGGGTCCCTAAAAAGGTGTTATGATATTTTCCTATAATTCATAGGTTCAAAAGAATGTTTCAATCACCATAATTGCTGAGAACTTAACATGGCATGAAATAAAAGAATTAGAGATAGCAAGCTTCGCCACCCGGCAGATTCACCAGCTTGACAGTTAATTGACAAGAAATGGCCTGATTTTTCCTAAGAGCCGAGAAATCTTCGGTTGGCTTTATCATATGATGGGATTAACCCGCATAGCACACTTAACACTACTTATAGTTGTTGGCCTGTTACATTGATAACATATAACCTCCCTCTATGGTTGTGAATGAAGATGAAGTTTATGATGTTGTCTCTATTGATATCTGGCCCTAAACAGCCTACAAATGACATAAATGTATACCTAGCACCATTGATTGAGGACTTGAAAACCCTATGGGATGTAGGTGTCGATGTGTTTGATGCTTATAGGAAACAAACTTTTAATTTACGAGTTGTGTTAATGTGGACGATTAGTGACTTTCTAGCTTATGGAAACCTGTCTGGGTGTACTGTTAAGGGGTACTATGGTTATCCAGTTTGTGGGATAAACACATGTGCATGTTGGCTACTACATAGTCGGAAAATGTCATATATGGGCCATAGGCTATTTATTGAAAATCCTCCTAGGCCTTTGTCTGGTACAAAGATCTTAAACTTGGTGGCTAACATTAACACCAAGTTTGGGAAAAAGGTCCAAAAAAAGCGAAAATGGGGTGAGGGTAAGGGTCACAGTAAGGGTAAAGGTGAGGGTAACAGTAAGGGTGAGGATGAAGATGAGGGTGAGAGTGAGGGTGGGGGTGAAGGTAAAAGTGAGGTTGAGGGTAAGGTTGAAGTTGAGGGTGAGGGTGATAATGAGGTTCAAGGTGAGGGTGAGGGTAATAGGGATGTAGCTCAGTTGTTATACAAAAAGAGATCAATCTTCTTTGATTTAGAATATTGGGAACATTTGTTAGTTCACCATCAACTAGATGTGATGCATATTGAGAAAAATGTATGTGAGAGCATCTATGACACATTACTCCATCAACCGAGGAAAACAAAAGATGGAATTAATGCTAGCAAAGATCTTACACATCTAGAGCTTAGAGAGAAAATTAACAAAGCATTTATTGCATTAGCTCCTGATGAACAAAACAAAGTCCTGCCCCCTGCCCCATACACTTTAAGTAAGAAAGAAAAAAAATGTTCTGTGAAACCTTGCAAGGTGTCAAAGTTCTTGATGGCTATTGTTCTAATTTTAGAAATCTTGTTTCAATGGATGATTGTCGTCTTCACGGGCTTAAATCTCATGATTGTCATACCTTGATGCAATAACTACTACCATTAGTAATTCAGAATTGTTTATCTCAAAATGTCAAATCTGTCGTAATCATATTGTGTCTCTTCTTTAATTCTTTGTGTTCTCAGGTAGTAGAACCCGATTCTCTAGACCAATTGCAAAAGGAACTGAAAATCACATTATACAATTTAGAACAATCTTTCGTAACGGTCCATTTAACGGTCCATCTAGTTGAAAAAGTTAGATTATATAGCCCGATTTACCTTCAATTGATGTATCCATTTGAGAGGAAAATGAAACCTATAAAGGGTTATGTACGCAACTGATACCGTCCTAAAGGTTGTATTGCAGAGTGCTATATTGCTAAGGAAGCACTTGAATTTTGTGCTGAATACTTTTTAAATTGTAAATCAATCGTACTACCTACTGGTTGTCTAATTGATTTTACAGTGGAAAGGCCACTCGGAGGTGCAAATGTATTTTGGTGAACACCCCCGAGATTCAACCATACATAGCGTATGTGACTAAAAATTTGCACCTCTTTTTCGTTAAGTTTTTTTTTCAATTTTATTAATTTCGTTGGTATAATTTTAGGGAGCATTTGGCCTTATTGCAATCAAAACACCCTCGTCAATTAAAAAAGCCTTTATGGTTGCCAAACGAGCACTCCCATACGTTTGCTGATTGGTTGAAACAAAAGGTTAGATTAGCTTCATTAGGTCTAATAAAAGTATCCAAGTAAAGGTAAACAAAATTTTCTCTTTCATCTGATTATTGTGGTTTCATTAATTGAACAATAGGTAATAACTGATAAAATAAATAATGTAGCGGTTGACGAAAAAGTATGGTGGCTGGCAAACAAACCCCACTCAAGCGTGGTTACATATGAAGGCTACTGTATTAATGGTTTTCATTTTGCTACGAGAGATCGGGACAACAACCGCAGAACACAAAACAATGACATTTATGTGGTTGCTAACAGTTTACAGATTTCAAGTTCAAAGGCCAAAAATCCTCATTTTGCAGATATGC
This sequence comes from Citrus medica, assembly GCA_002013955.2. Lineage (NCBI taxonomy): Eukaryota > Viridiplantae > Streptophyta > Magnoliopsida > Sapindales > Rutaceae > Citrus > Citrus medica. The sequence continues at coordinate 1,816,016 of MKYO02000001.1, forward strand.
CTTTTTATGGGGTTGTCAATTTGGCAGCTTGATTATCTGGGGGTTAAGAAGGTACTTTTCAAGTGCGATTGGGTAGATGATTGAGGGGTTAACGTTGATGAGTTAGGACATAGTCAATTTAGATCGAATAGGCTACAAATCTGGCTGTTTTATTCTAGCTGGTCATGCAAAGCAAGTGTTTTATGTGAAAGATCAGTTAGATAATAGTAAATCAGTTGTTTGTTCAGTGAGTGAAAAATGTAATTATTCAAATGAGGCTATGTGTGATGACATTGATGAGTATGCGCCATTATCCAACAATTTTCCACAATGTAAGTTAGATTTGGGTGATGAGGAATTTGTGTAAGATCATTTGTTGATGTTTTTTTATGTAAATATTGGTGCGAAAAATGAATAATCCAACTATTATGCCTTATTAACACTACTTCTCGTAAGTCAGCAACTAATTTATTTTTTTATTATTATATTAGGATATTATATTGGTATCTAGTGCACTCATCCACTTTTATGTATTTGCAGGTTTGTTGGAGACATGGCAGAAAATGAGGAGCCAACATATGATCTAGATATGGAAGGAAGACCAAGACGAAATCTTACAAAGAAGAAAGACTTGCAGAGAGAAGTTAGTGACAAGGCTGAGGTTACGTACAATTTGTATGGAGTTCCAGTTGGAAAAAAGAGAAACGCTCTGAGAAACTACATTGGGGTGATTGTACGGGAAAGAGTTCCAATTATATATGATGATTGGAGGAAAATGCCACTAGACATTAAGGAGACGTTATGGATTCATTTTCAGGAAAAGTTCAAGTTGAGTCTTAAGGCGAAAACTCAAGTGTTCAAGTGGATGGGAATTGCATTAAGGGACTTTAGATGTAAGTTGGCCAATGAATATATTCTACCCAATGCAAACAACTTGAGTTCACTGAAAAACCCTCTTCTTGGGTATGAAGGCATTAGAAAAGAGGACTGGAAGAGCTTTGTTGATAAGATTTTATCCGAAAACTTTCAGGTATGTTTAAAATTTTGTTAGTTAGATAATATTATTGAGTTCCTGTAACCGTTTTAATCAATATCCATTTTGTACAGGAAAAAAGTAAGGCAGAAAAGGAAAAAAGAGCGAAGAATGTGTACAATCATCACTTGGGCAGCACAGGATAAGAGTAAGTACAATAACCACTCTATACAAACCTATGACATTTTCAATACAAATAATATGATGATTTATAGTAGTTTTGAATTCAATTTTTATTGAATTATTGCAGTAGTTGGACCTCAGAGTTTTTGAGCACGAGGTTGACCGCAATGAAGCCTGGTTATTGGCTCACAGGAAAAAAATGGAACTTATACACCTAAAGTGCAGCAAGTGGCTAAGAGAATTGTAAGTTTCCACCACCACTGAAAATTACCAATGCAAATAGTTTGAAACTGAAAGCTGCTTGAATTATTTTATAATCCAAGATAATGTGAATTAATAGATTAGGTTGCTTTGTTTATTTTGAAAAATGCTAGTAATGCGATGTATGTATAAACTGTCATTATTTAACTTTTTTTTTATTCCTAATTTTGATCAAATATTTTTGTATTTATTTTTTAGAGTGAGCTAAGAAGCCAAGTTGAGTAGGGAACGTTCCAATCCTAAGGATCGAATGATATCCTAGGTGAAGCCCTTCAAAAGAAGCCTAATGGAAGTCGGGTACAAGGATTGGGTCAATTCATCACCCCATCCATGTATTTCAATATTCCTTACCCTAAAGAGTTGGCGCGAGAATGGAGAATGTATCAAGAGAGTTTTCAGTTCATGCAAGCTCAATTAGATTAAATGAATGCAAGGATAAATGTCTGCAAGGATAAATGTCTGCAACAACACTGAAGTTGGTAGTTTCAACTTTCCTAACTACAAAGGTGGTTGCAGTGTTAAGATGGAGATAGATCGTCGATCACCCAACAAAGTTACTCAAAAGTCAGTGACTGACAATCCCAAAGCTACTCCAAAGTCGGTGACTAACAACCTTAAAGCTACTCCAAAGTTAGTTCCTAACAACCCCAAAGCTACCCCAAAGTCAGTGACCAAAGTTACTCCAAAGTCAGTGACCAATGTCCCCATTGTTTGTCAAAATCTTGACAAAAACATCAACACACCTCCCCTGCCATCCCCTACACAGAATCCACCCTTAGTAGATTGTGAAGCCATTTAAAAAATCAGCCCAAGAAGATCTTCAAGATTAACTCCTTCAAAGAGAAAAGTCGACGGCCAAAAGTCTCCTACAAACGTCGTGGTATATCTGTATGAACAGAAAGAAACAAAAAATGAACTCGTTGTTGTAAAACCAGTGATAGCAAGGAAACTTGTTATGAGAAAGAATACTTGTGGAGCTGTGAAAGCATGAAATGAGAACCAAAGTTCACAGATGAACATCTTTCCTTTGATGATTGAGAGCTCACTGCCACAGTCGATTATGTTGCACATGATCTGAAGACTTTTGATGTCTGCTGGGAAAGTAGATTGGACAAGCAAATTTGCAATGAAGTCATTGAGTTTACAGAGCTCTCAAATTCTATTTTGGAGATATGGATCAAGTAAGAAATAAAAACTTGATTTATGTTTTTATTATGTTTTCTGATTTTGCAAACTGTCATTAATTTATTTCTTATATTCATGTCATAAAAGTTTCTTTTTTTAATAGACACTGATAAGTGCATATTTTTCATATATTTTGTTATTAATTTCTTCATCTTTTTCTTGTTTTGATCTTAAATATTCTAGTTATTTTAGTTAATTTTTAATTGAATAGGGAATTAATTAATATACATATTTTACCCTTTATTATATTTTTGCTAGTTATTTTATTTATTATTTTTAATTAATTATATTATTTTATTGAATAGAGAATTAATTGGAGATTGTGGATAAAAAAGACATGAAGAAGTTCAAATTGCAAAGGAATAAAAGTTCAAATTGGAAAAGGATTTCAATTAGAATTGAAAAAGGATTTCTTTAGACTTGTTGGAGAAGAATTCGGTCAACTAGCATTATAAAAGGAGAGCTGCCAGAGAACGAGAGGGAGGTGTGCAGACGCAATTCGGGTAGAGAAAAAAATCAGCAGTCGTGAGAAAAAAATCAGCAGTCGTGAGAAGAAAAAGGCAGCCACTTGAATTAATCTTCATGAGTGGTTTTATCAATTCTCTTATTCTCAATTCAATTATGTTAGGCTAAATTTTTATTTGGTTGAGAGTGAATTCAAAACCCTAAACATGCTATGCAATTAAATTTAAATTCTATCATTCAATTTATTTAATTGAGATTGTTTATGTTCTTCTATAATTAATGTTCATGGTTTATTCTTGTTTTATTTGAGTGGCCAATTAGATAGGACTTGAATAAATTCTATTGCTAGATTAAAATTCTTGATCCGTAATTGTCTTGATATTTTAATCATAAGTAGCAGGTTGGAATCAGTGATTTCAATTGGAGAACATAACCTAGGTTAAATAATCCGAGCTTGTGTGTTTATTGCCTAGATCAACCTAATATCTTTCTTTGTTTAATGCTTCCATTATCTTAAATTTAAAGAGCTTGTTTTAAATTATTTAATGGTTAGAGATTAGGTGAAGAGCTTGTTTTGCCTAACGACACACTAAGGAAAGATTGAGACTAACAGAGCTTATTGTTGTCTACGGTTGATAGTTTCAATATAAATTGATGATAGAATTGATATATTATGTGCATGTTTGGTGGTGGCGAATGATCCTTTAACCAAAGTTTTCATCATTATTATTTCTTTTTCCTTTAACTAGAGTTTTTATTAAATTCTTGTTCGTAGTTTTAATTTCTTTACTTCTTACTATTAAGTTAAAAATTCATAAACCCCCTTTTTATTTATAATTGGCATTTTCTTTAGTTAGATTAATTTCTATTATTACTACTATTATTTTATTTTAAATCTTACTTTAGAGTTGATAAATAAATATAACTAGCATAGTCTCTGTGGGATTGATCCTTACTTGCTCTGTACTAATTATTTATATTAGTGGTAAGGTTTTAAATTTGGTGCACCTTAACGACACTACCAAATTTTTGGCGCCGTTGCCGGGGACTAGCGTCTATATTATCACTCGTTTTATTTTATTATTATTATTTTTTTATTTCTTTTCTCATCTTATTTATTTACTTTATTTTAAATTGGTTATTTTTTTGTTCTATATTTAGATTTTCATGAGCATAGAGGACATTCGATTGAAACTCAAACAACTTAGAGCAACATCATCATATTCAAAACTCGATTTTGCCATCCACATTCCACTCCTGAAGACAGAGCCAACCAGCCCAGAACCCGAACCAATGGCTCAGAATAACAACCGAACACTTAAAGAGTTGGCAGCTTCTAACTTGGACCAGCAACCCTTATGCATTGAGAATCCAAACCCTCAGGTAAACTTTGAACTCAAATTTGGGATGATTCATCTTCTTCCTACTTTTCATGGTCTTGCAGGAGAGGATTCAAATAAGCACTTGAAGGAGTTCCATGTGGTCTGTTCCACAATGAAACCAGCCGGAGTTTCTGAAGAGCAAGTTAAGCTAATGACCTTCCCATTCTCTCTGGCGGATTCAGCCAAAGAATGGTTGTACTATCTGCCCTCCGGTACTGTCACTACATGGAATGAGATGCGTCAGCTATTTTTGGATAAATATTTCCCAGCATCAAAAGCTGGCAGCATTCGAAAAGAAATTTGTAGAATCCGACAGTATAATGGAGAGCCGCTTTACGACTATTGGGAACGATTCAAAAAGCTATGTGCTAGTTGCCCTCACCATCAGATAAGTTATCAACTTATTATTCAATACTTTTATGAGGGTCTACTACCTATGGATAGGAGTATGATTGATGCCGCTAGTGGAGGAGCACTCGTGGATAAGACACCAGAAGCAGCCCGAAATCTCATTGCTAACATGGCTGCTAATTCCCAACAGTTCAATACTAGGAACGATCTACTGCCGCCACCTAAGCGAGTCAATGAGGTAAGTACTACTTCTCTAGAAAAACAAGTTTCAATTCTTACTTCTTTGGTGCAACAATTAGCTCTAGGGCAACAAATGAGACCGTGTGGCGTATGTTATATGGTTGGGCATGCGACTGACATGTGCCCTGCTATCCAAGAGGGTTCACATGAGCAGACCAACGCAGTTGAGGGGTTCCTAGGCCAACCAAGACAAAGGTATGATCCCTATTCTAATTTTTACAATGAAGGGTGGAAGGATCACCCTAATTTTAGGTATGGGAACCAACAACAAGGCATTCCTAATGTGGCACCATCTCGACCACCGGGCTACCCCCAACACCGGGTGCAACAACCTTACCAAGTTCGGCCACCTCCACCTCCTCAAAATCAAGGTACGTCGTTGGAAGATCTTGTAAAAGCTCTCGTTACTAACTCTATGCAATTCCAACAGACTACCCAGACACAGCTCCAATATTTAGAGAATCAAATTGGCCAACTGGCCACATCTATGAGTAAGATAGAGGGTAGAACTTCAGGAAAGTTACATTCTCAACTAGAAATTAATCCAAAAAAGAATGCTAGTGCTATATCTCTTAGGAGCGGAAAGCAATTGGAACCATTATTAGCTAAGCCATCAAAAGTGTCTACAACATCATCGCCCTCTATGACCGATTCCTCCCCTGAGGCTCTTCCTTTAACAAGGAAAGACGATTCCCACCCCTCACCTCGAATTAAGACTCTTTCCATTCCTCCACGATTTCCTAGTAGATTTAAACAATCCAAGAAAAAAGAGCAAGAAAAGGAAATCCTTGAGACCTTTCGTAAAGTAAAGGTAAATATTCCTCTACTTGATGCTATTAAACAAGTGCCGTGTTATGCAAAGTGTTTGAAGGAATTATGCAGCAACAAACGAAAGTTGAGCGGTAACGAAAAGGTAAGTGTTGGAGAGAATGTTTCTGCTATACTTCAAAGAAAACTTCCGCCTAAGTGCAAGGATCCAGGTACTTTCACTATCCCCTGCACTATCGGTAATACCAGATTCGAAAGATGTATGCTAGATTTAGGGGCCTCAATTAATGTTATGTCATATTCAATTTATAACTCCTTGAATTTAGGTCCAATAGAAGAAACTGATATAATTATTCAATTGGCTGACAGATCTAATGCTTACCCGAAGGGGGTTATGGAAGATGTTCTTGTACAGGTCAATGAATTAGTCTTTCCAGTTGATTTTTATATCCTTGAAATGGAGGATGAGTTGTCACCCAATCCCACTCCTATTCTGTTGGGGCGGCCATTCCTTAAGACAGCCCGAACCAAGATTGATGTTCACGATGGAACCCTTACAATGGAATTCGATGGTGAAGTGATCCGCTTCAATATCTTTGAGGCAATGAGGTATCCCAGTGATGTTCATTCTGTTTTTACCATAGATGATATTAATATTTTGGTGCATGATTTCTTTGAATTATCCGATAATGACAATTTTGAAATTGCCATAAGCAAAAATCTTACGAAAGATGACTCTATAGAGCATGCAAATTTAATAAAATTGGATGATGAGGTATAGGAAGCTATGGCGATCTTAGATGGAGCAGTCATATTACGCACCAATGGGTATAATGTGTCTTACCTTGAATTGCCTTTATTAAACGAGAAACTTTTACCTTCAATTGTGCA